>JAMKCH010085336.1:0-186753 GCA_023653785.1 Ophioderma brevispina
TTTGTTGTACCACACACGTGGACCATAGTCAGGGGGGACGCCCAAAAGGAAAAATGGGGCAAGATATCAAAACCGATTGTGCATTTGGGTGAAAAGTACCAAAATTTGGCACAGATGTAGCTCTTGACATGCTGAATACATCTGGTCTAGGAGCCAAATTAATTTCCTTCCAAGTGGGCCGCCAAATTCAAAATGGCAGCCACTGTTAAAATTTCATGTATTTTTACGTGCTTTCTATGTTGATTAGATGATCCAAGGACCAATTGATTGTGTTTCGTGCCATTATTTTAGAACAGAACTACCCCTGATTGACACTCCACTGGATAATTTCATTGGTTTTAACCATAGCAAAAAGTGATCCAAAAATGGCAGGGGCGAAAAATCCAAAAATGGCGGGCAATGATCATATCATGTGATATATCAAGGGAAATGAATGTGTTTTTCTTGATCTCTTGTTATGATTCCCTAGGTTGTTTATGAACAATTGGGCATTAAAGATAGAATTCACCGTCCACCCTAAGAATACAACCAAATAAGACTTGAATCCAAAATGGAGGAGAAAATCCAAAATGGTGGACAATTTGAATTAAGTTATCCTTGATTTCAAGAAAGAATGTTTCGTAATCTTGAAGAACTCTCAAAGAAGAAGGAATTCACACCTATCTATCTAACGGCCGCAGCCGAGCTGCTGTTAACAGGTTGCGCCAAATGTCCCTGTTTGTCATTGGTTGGGGGGATGTCAGATGGGATCCTGAGGATGTCTCGAGCAATCACATCAATGTACGTTTAAAGGGGTGACGACCCCTGTTTTTGCATGGTAACTTCAAACATGTGACGTCTGAGACTATTGATCAATCGCAACGATGACAGTGACCGGCAAATCGTGCACGGCGTTGGGCAAAAGAGATGAAATTGGAGGGATATCTCCCATTTATCTGTGCTTTTGTCTGGTGCTCGCGCCAGGATATGTTTTGTATACGCATAAGGAAGCTTGGGGTAGGTGCCATACAGTCTATCCTGTAGCTCTCTTTCTTCAGGTCCAGGTTCAGATTCCATTATACAGGATATCTCTACAAAGGCTCTAAAGAATTTCCGCTTTGGTGAATTGGAGAGATACAAGATTGCCATAAGTGGGGTAGTTTATTGCAGGCATTTCCAAGGAATTGTCCTTTGCGTGACAGGAAGTCTTTATTGATGTCGGAACATAGGATCCTAGGTATTTGAAGTCCTTGACATCTTTGAGTTGGGATACCATCTGTGTGCAGATAGGTTGTGATGTTTCCTCATTGACTGTCAATCACACCCAACTTAAGAGGAAACCAATTAAATCTGTGTTATATCGTCTTTCCCTTATAAGTTGGGCAAGAGGCTGCCAAAAACCTTGAATGGCCTCTACTTTAGAAGTACATTTACGTGCCTGTATGCTTCCTCAGTGCTACTGAAGCTTTGTTGTTTTTTTTCATTCAAAATAACATACCTATTTGATTGGATTGGTGGCTCTGTGGGTATACACAACCTGTTAAAATGTACATTCCGTGGTCGGAGGGGCGAGAGAATCTGATTATTGCCCCAGCAATCGGTCCAAAAATCAAGGGCACAGGACACATGTTACCCACAATTGTTTGAAAAGCGTGAATTCCCATGCTCTAAGGCCTAGTGATTGTTTAAACTGATGCAGGGGAACGAATCCCTATTATGTGGCAATTATACGGCAAATTCAAAATGAGGGCCAAATTGCCACCACCCAAAAGATGAGTTGACTCTTGCAGAAGTACTTGGTAGCATTAATATTAGCCAAAGGCTTTACTAAATACTTCCATGAAAGATTCTTGCCATCGGGGACCACTCGCGAGCGCTGGAAGTGCTCTATGTGTGAACAGACCCCGTTGTATAAGCAACCTCAATATCTGCTGGACAACATCAACGTCCCTGTTCGGCTCTGTCATAGTTAGATTCAGGCTACGAACCTATCAGTAGATTTCAAGCACCCTCATTCAATTTCGGGATTCCACTAAACCTCATTTCTTTATTGCGATTGCACATCCATAGTTACCCCAATGGGACTACAATGAAGCAAATAAAGACGGACCAGATGTGGAAGAAAGAATGGTAGACAGTCAACATCTAAATCACCTTCACGACCCTAAATTGCCGCTATCATTTTATAGCACCCATTGGAAGAGAGGTTAAAATCCTGAGTTATATAGCTATTGGTGGGCAAAAACATCTCGAACCCTGTGTAGCAAGATAGAGTTAGTGGAACAGGATTCAGAACTAAGTCAATGCTGCAGTCAGAGTAAGACCAAACAAATGCATTTTAAGCGGCACTGTAACTAAGAACGTGAAAGAAGTTGCCCCAAAACCCTTAACTATGACAAATTTTGCCCGCAACTATTGAATTAAGCATGCCGGAGATTCATACCAGAGGCTGTAGGAACGGATACCATACCAAGCATTTCCAAGGAATGTGCTTAGCAGAGCAAGAGGGTTTTTCCACCAGTTTGAGTCTATCAGTTAAACAACTGCTAAAGGTGAGGAGTGTCAGAGGAAAGGATCAAAACCAGTGCACACACCTTAATTGAAATCCAACCGATATGACCATAACAGCAAGAAAGAATGGTTCTACCATCCGAAAGTTTCGAGTCGAAGGTATCCAACAAATCCTCCACAGCAGCCAAAAATGTTACACCCAACCAAGTTGAAATGTTAAATACTAAGTTCTCCAGGTAGACAAGGATGGATATGGACACAAGTGTTGAAAAAACATGTGCGCCTGGCCGGATTCGAACTGGCCACCTCCGTATTACTAGCACGGCGCTCTAACCAACTGAGCTATCAAGACTGGGTTGGCAGACGAGCGATAGATATCATCTATAGATGTTAGGTTCGAAAGGTGTCCATCGCTTTTCTAGTGGATAGCATCAGAACGGTATATTTACATATACCGTTCTGACATATACAATTTATATTTGTTTTTAAATTTTAACTACTTAGTTCTCCAAGTAGACAAGGATGGATATTTATTAACCTTTCCCTGGAGATAGCCAGCGCACACAAGTGTTGAAAAAAAAAACGTGCGCCTGGCCGGATTCGAACCAGCGACCTCTGTATTACTAGCACGCTAGGAAAGCAATGGACACCTTTCGAACTTAACACCTATAGATGATATCTATCGCTCCTCTACCAACCCAGTCTTCATAGTTCAGTTGGTTAGAGCGCCGTGTGTAAAATCCATTCAAGACACAGATGTACTTTCCATCTACGCAACCATGAAGCCAAACGTCAGCTTAAATTAACATGTGATAATTCTGTCTACCTAGGAGTTACCTTGGACCGCACTCTCTCTTATAAGACCCACATCATGAAAAGAAGAGTAAAGTATGTTCACGCAATAACATCTTGAACAAACTCACTGGCACAAGATGGGGTGCTCGCCCACATACCCTAAAGTCGACGGCACTTGTCCTGTACTACTTTTGTGCAGAGTATGCTAACCCTGTATGGGAAAGGTCAACCAATGCCAAGAAGCTTGATCCAGCATTAAATGCCTCCTGCCAGCTTATCACCGAATGTCAACGGACAACTCATAGGCAGCAATTGCTCCACCAAACATCTGTTGTAGTGTAGCGAGCATGCAAGAGCGTAGCTGCCAATATCTAATGTGAAACACCCAATGTCTGGACAGAGACCAGCTGCTAACCGCCTTAAATCCAGAGAATTTCTCAATCAAAGTCCAACCCCTTGAAACAGTCTCAAAGGAGTTTAAGAGAGTCGCCATGTGGAACGAAAGACTTGATATCAACCAAACATCTATTGCTATTGAACCTGATGAGCATCACCCACCTGGAGCTGACTCCTCATGGGCTGAATGGCGATGTATCAACAGATTCAGAACCGGAATCGGATAATCCAAGGTTGCCTTGCAGAAGTAGGGCTACCTGGAAGCAGATCAGGAGACTACCTGTAATTGTAGAACAGCACCACAGACAATGGAACATCTCTTGGTCTGCCCAATGTTGGCGCAACAATGCACATACAAGGACCTTGAAGAATTCACATGTCTGTCCAATGTTGGAGCAGCGATGCACAGACAAGGACCTTGCAGAATTCAGTGAATCAGCCAGACATTGTACCCACAAAACATCTTCTATTTACATTACAGCCACACTTCAGCAATTTTTGACCTGGCTATGTATACTTTTGATGCCTCTGGCAAGGTTGTCCATACAGGACTGTGAAGCTGCAATTTGCCGACCCCAGTCAGCTGGATCTGGTACCGCTGGAGCTCGCAGCAATGCTTGCCCCCAGCAATGTCCTGCCTGATATGCTGCTCTGTTTGAGTGTTGATACAGGCGGTGTTCTTTCCTTTGTGCAACCGGACAGAGACAGAGTTCTCTGGTCCTAGGGTCTGGGCAATAGTATGTGCTGGTGTGAATCTGCGATTCCTTCCGGTACCAAATGCTAGCCAGGTTCAGTGAGGTTGGACAGGCTGAACAAGGCTACAGAAAAAAATCACAACGTGTGTCCAACCTTAGACTCACAGTACGCAGCCTGACCCTTTGGTATCCTTTAGCAGTGGACGGAGCAAAATTAAAAAAGCGAGAAAACCAGCAGAAAAAGAAGCGAAGGGAGGAAGAGAAGGATGAACCTAAGACAAAGATATCAAGGAGAAGTCAACAGGGGAGGAAGCAGGGAAAAGGTGGGAAAAAGATATAGAGAAGTCAAAACGTAAAAGAAGAGAGAAAAAAAAGTGTAGATAAAGAAGAGGGAGGAAAAAGTGATAGAATGAGTGGGGTAGGGGAGAGGAAAAAAAAAGGAAACGAAATGGTGATCGGAGAAAGACAAGGTATCCAAACGGAGGGAGAGATGGAGCGCAGCATTGGCTGCATGAAATAGAAGCCTGCTTCTTCATGTGTGCATGGAGATAGATAGTTTAGATATTTAGTATCTGATTATTACAGCATCATCCACTGAAATAACAACTACCGCTGGCTAGAGTCTTAAACTATGAAGGGAATGCATGCTAAAATAGAGGTTCTACAAGTTATCAGAATAACACAATGAAGAATGCCTGAGTAATTATGAGTTAAGCCATCCAAAAATAACATTTGTAAATTTGTAAACCAGTTATGCCTCACATGAACCCCACTCCATTTTTCTGGTATTTGGTCCATTGTAAACATGATTAATAACTAATAAGTGACCCTTATCAGCTATTTGATCATGATAACAGTCTTTTGAAATTACACATTGACAGCACCAGGCAGCACATAAAAGACGCCCTGGTAGAATGTGCAATAGGACCTGTGAGGAGTACACCTTGAACAAAAAACATCATCGCATTACGTTTAGGCATGTTTATTAATTTAATAGTGGCAGCCATTTTTAATCATGGGCAGCCATATTGTTTATGTTATACACACAATGTACAATGTAAATGTTTAACCATACTCAAAACCAAACACAATTATGTTTTAGAATGTGTATTAAATCTTATCATTTACCATTCACATATAAATCAATCTACCTTTAAACCAATCGGTTACAGTCCCGATCTGCCATTTTTAATATTTGGCAGCCATTTTGATATGACAGCCCATTTTGATATCTGTACATTGGGTATTTACAACAATAAAATGGAGGTTTGGATATGTTTGACGCCCAAAAATTTTAGAAATTCACGAAACCCATGGTTTGGCACTCTAACTACAAAATAAGGCAGCTCTTTCCTGTGAGTGGCAAGCCAATCTTGAATTTAGGCCCCCAATGTGTGACCCGCCATTTTGAAGTAAACTACATTTTGGTGAAATAACATAATATTAGATTTTACAAGTTAAATCTGGTCTTATCTAACCTTATATAAAGTTTACAACCACATATTATTTGCAATAATTAATAGCCTTTTTTAAGGGTGGCGGCCATTTGAAATGGCGGCCATTTGGGAAGGAAATTATTTGGCCCCTAGACCAGATTTGTTTACCATATCAATACTCTTCTGTAGCCAAATATTGGTACTATTTCACCCAAAATGCACAATATTTTCACCATTCTGCATGACTATTAAGCATTTAATGCTCTTGAGATTCCATTTGTGTTTCTAGACCTAAAAAAAAAAGTCAGATCCATGCCCCTCTTTTAATTTTTTAACAAATCGGCAATATTACGCTTAACCACTTACTGGGTCTTTACAGCAACAATTCACAATAAAAGTGCAAAAAATGGACTGTGATTGAAAAATAGGATGCCAATTGGTAACAATTTGAAAAAAAAACTCGCTGATAGTTGGCCAATTCAGTTATATTAATACTGTTAACAAGCGCTTTATAAAAATATCTTTCCTAGAGAAATTTATGGGAGGCCTGACAGATGATGTTAGCAGAATCTTCATCAGAAAGCAGGTATCAAAACATAGGTACCTTCCTATTTAATTTTAATTTTAGATTAAATAAACCTAAAAAACAAAATAACAACTTAAAAAAAAAAATCCTTGTAGTAAAAATGTTATTGATTTGAACTGCCATTTCAATCTGAGCAAATATATGACGGGCAAAACTTGGGCTTTGAATTTTCAAATATGACAAGTTGACCTGATTTTAGAATGACACACTGTGTTTCAACTGGAGGTACAAAATAAGCGTGTGTAATCAAGAGTCTGGATGATGACAGAGTATGGAAAAGTAGTTAATGTATCAGATGACACGTGAGGTGACTTATAATGTGGCTTTAAGATTGTCATCCAAATTGTACTGGCCACATTTTTTACAAAATATGAATTTCTTCAATTTGCTCTCAAATGATAGTCTAGGCCATTGAAGATTGGGGATACTTTTACACATAAAATCACATATCAAAAACAGATAGGGAAGTTACTAAAGGCTGAAGACATCCGGGTAATTTTGTAGGCTAACTTTTTCAGTTTTCCACAACTTTTAATCAACCATTTGATATAAGTACCATGAATATCATAGACTAGTACTCATTGATATTAAAACCCCAAAGCACAAACTGTCAAACAGGCAATACCGTGGAAAAACATGCCATACTGCGTGCGTTTTTGCTTGTGTTAAACGCCATTGTTATCGTCTGCTGAATTAATACTTTTCTATAATACATGGTATATAGGCAAAGTGTGGTCGTTCTGTTTACCCATAAGGACGCGTCGGAACCTCACGCTTACTATGTGCATTGGGCTTAATCCATTTCAGGTGAGGGCTCATGTATATGCAAGCTTTCTAACCAGGGCAAAATATCAATGTTGAAAAATCTTGAGGGTGCACTCTTTTTTCAATGTGGCCATTGTTCCTTTAAATATCTTAATGTACTAGTACCTTTCATTCATTATATGTATCCTTTGCTGAAGAAGGAAAATGAAAAATTACTGGTAATCTAAATGCCAGTGGAATTGAGATGAACCAAAATTGCGAATTGTGGGCAAATAAAACTATAACAAGTATGGTTCTGGGTACCAAATCATCACAGGCAAAAACCTGACAGTGAGAAAAATTGAAAACAAAACTGAGCAAATTACAAGTTCACAAGTCCATTTTGACAGTATTTTAGACATATTAACCGTAAGACCCCTGGGCTTTATAACTTTTGTGATAGAGGGAGATGACATTCGCATTCATAAATCAAGTGATAGTGCTTCTTGGGCATTAGAGTTAGCTAAGGTTTAAGATTAATTCACAGGAACGATGATATCTCGTACGGGTGCTTGTCCCGATTTCTATCTTTGTGTTCTATACATTTATGAGAGCCTTGCACTTGCACATACCACCCTGCAGTACCGTGGGAAACAAACTTGTGGTTTTGCATGGTAGATGCAATATGCATATTGCAAAGCCGTAGTCATACTTCTGCAAATATGGATGGTTTACCCATTAAAACGATCATTTATTTTTTTTATATCTTTGGAACATGAATGATTGAGGCTCATATTTCAGGACTACAATGAGAAAAAACACCTTTCCATCTGATATCAAAATGTGGACTACTTCCGGTAAATCATGGGGGGAGGTCCGGCAAGACGATTGGAACACGCACCTTTAATATGCGACATCTCACAATTAGTTTTTCCATATTTCAACACGCACTTCTTAAATTCACCCCAGAATGAATAGGGGTTATTTCCGTTGGCTTTCTCCAGTCCCCGACTAACTGTACAAGCTGTACTGAAAGATTGGTCAAACAAATGCCATTTTCCCACGCCTAACACAAAGATTATCAGATTACTTTGCAAATTATTCATGGCATTGCCATATAACATTTTGAATGATTTCCACTAGCATTTCATTGTTTTGACGGGTAGATTACACATTAGCTGCATTAAGATGGTGTACCATTTTTTGATTTTACTTAAAGTAACTCCCGCATTATATGATCTGGGGATTGACGTTTAATATATAATATGTAGGTTGCATTTGAGTTTTCCCCTAGGTTTTCAGAGAAGTGCGCCATCGTAGATATTGGTGCAAACTAGCAAGCGATTTTTATTTGTGCCTATGTATGCCTGCATGAAAGTTTGATATCATATTAACACTTTCCCTCTCAGTGGTGTCCGTTCATTGAACTAGGTGTCGACGAGATTCTTCTTTGACCTAATTCCACCGTATGTTGTGTGCAGAGTGATGGGAATTATGCAGAATTTTTTGCAAGCAATTTCTGACGTAGTGTGCTTTTCAGAAGTGGCAAGTTTCCGTCACTTGTAAGGTCTGCAGACCCCGTGCCCAAGGGAAAGGTATCCAATTCTGAAGACACAACAGTCAGTGTAGACTACCTGAAGATGGCTTCTTCCTGTATGTAGAGTTAAAATGTTACATTTAGCTTCAGATTAGCTTGGAGACATTTTGCATTTTGGACAGACTGGCTGGTCTATTAAAATTGATTCTTATTCATTGGCGTGGTTTATCATGTTCTGGTCTGTGGTTTTACATTTAAACAGAAATTTGTATGTTGAGATCTAAACTCCACCTATCCATTTCCTGGTAATAGATGGCTACTGTGTGCAGTATTTTTACGCTGTGTTTCAGTGGCGTAGCCAGGATTTTGTTGACAACAAAGGGAGCGACAGATTTTTGCATGTACCGACACGTTATTGTATCGACAATGTTTTTCGGCTCGCTGCGCTGCCCGTTGCCCCAAATTTTTTTACCGTCGCTTCCAATTTGAAGGGGGGGGGGAAGGGTCGGGGGACATCATTGCCCACCGCCAACACGAAGTGTATTGACTGTTATACCCATTGTTATGAAGCCTCAGTTTTTCATATTCCCGCACGACACCCTTCAAACAACAAGCTTACAGCTGTCGTAGACAAGTAACCGTCGGACCTTCCTGTCCGACGAAACATCACGGTGGGGGGGACACATGCCCCCTGCCCCCCTCTAGCTACGCACTGGTGTATTCGAATATATAGACACAAGTAAATGGCGCGTTCATACTGTGTCATGCACATCGCATTTGTACACAAGTGCAATCTAAGCAGTGTGCAATTTACGCAATGACTTTGGCAAAAACATGCTTTCAACAATATTTTTGACAATCGCATAAGTCAAAAGCGAAAATTATACAATACTAAATAAGAATAGATGAAATTTTTGTGTAGCCATCTTAGGTGGTGTCATAATGGATGGACTCCAATATGACCATGGTTGGACACACCATCTAAGAGGGCCCAAAACCAAAATTTGATCTCTTATTATTCTCTACAATGTTGGGATAAGCAACAATGCAATTCACTCCACCAACCACCAACCAAGCCTAAACCACTAACCCCTTTAACACCAAAGTCCTTCTAACCCCCAGCTTCACCACACCTCCACCGTCAACCCTCCTGCCTACCAAATCACCATCCCACTACTCTACTTCATACTTATCTCATACAACATACTTATGTATTCAACTTATTGAGTGCCCAAACTTAAGAACTATCCTGATTTGGCTAAATCAGCAATCGAAAAAATCATAAAAAATCAGATTTTAACATGTACGTAACAAGTACAAGTTATCCTAACCTACCCTGCAAGATAAGAGCAGAACAACCTAACTAAGGGACAAGATCGAGATTTAGTCATAACTGTCCGAACGGACACTTACTACACAGTAATTGAATGAGAATCATATCTTGGAACACCTGCCGTTTTCTTTTCTTCCTTTATCTTTCATTCTACAGCTGGAAAAGGTACCTTATGTGAGAATTCTACAAGACTTATCCTTCACTTTTGAAGCTATTCCTATTCCTGCCAATTTCAAATATTTTTTCAAATCACTGATGTGTCTTTAATAAGGGCTTACCATTTTGGTTGTCAAACTTTTCTCTTGATATATTTTGAGTCCTGAGGCAACAGGTATTTCAAGGTTGGAGCTGTAAATTAAAAATATGCATTTCTGAAAACAGGTAGACAATATTGTTGCTAAACTCATAACCTTCACGATGCAAGATGAAGAAAATTGAGCAAGTCGGCATAATACGCCATGGTGCTACCTAAAAGTGACGTTATGCCATTTTAAGTATCTTTTGTGCTCATAAAGATGACATTTCACTTATCCCTCTCAACTCGCGCAGCCGTCCACAGATAAATAAAAGAGTGTTTTTAAAGTAGTATACAATTTGTTTGCGTGATGTCCCAGACTTATTTTCCGCACAGGAGATAACAGCTACATACAGACGCGTGTAAACCGAGATGGCTTGGAGAGCCGATTATTAATACCGGTTGTAGACACCAAATCATATACTTAATATTCAGAGATAATTACCCTTGCGCATTCATTTGACAGTGTATTACATTGCCGATGCTCATTACTCCTTTATAGACATGGACGGTGGCCATTAGGTGGTTTATTATGAGGTGACAACTTTCCATCTATCAAAATGTAATTTTGAAGGTGATGTTCATTATGGCTTTGCCAATGCCTCGTGCACAGTAAAGTTGTCATATTTTAAGAGAGCACTATGCACCTTGCGGTAAAGTAAAATATTTGTTGTCATAACTTCATAAATATTGCTGCAAGCTGCATTAAAGTATACATTTCTAGAAAGGAAATGGTCCAAGGAATTCAAATGTATGTAGCTGAAATTGTCAGTTTATGAGAAAATTGTAAAGCATAATTTTTCACCCTAAGTTTTGTTCTTATTTAAAAAAATACTGCAAGTAAACTTGCATCATCCCTCTGGCAAGAAGGCAATCTGGAACATGACCTCAGATGACCTTTGACCTTGATCCATGACCTTTGACATCATCCACATATGAAGGAACCCCTACCACGCCATAACCCCAAGTCTTGTTTAAATCGGACTTCAAATTTTTGAAGACCTGAAAAATGAAAACCTAACCAAACTGGAACACATACGTATGTACGTACTGAAATCATCAGTTTATGAGAAAATTGTAAAGAGTCATAATTTTTCAACCAAAGTTTTGTTCTTATGTAAAAAAATACTGCAAGTAAACTTGCGCCATCCCCCTGGCAAGAAGGCAATCTGGAACATGACCTCAGATGACCTTTTGCCTTGATCCATGACCTTTGACATCATCCACATATGAAGGAACCCCTACCACGCCATAACCCTAAGTCTTGTTTAAATTGGACTTCAAATTTTCGAAGACGACCTGAAAAATGAAAACCTAACCAAACTGGAACACATACGAATGTACGTACAGACAGATAGACAGACATGCGCACTCTTGCAAAATCCCCCTACTGCTTTGCAAGTCAGGGGGGACAAAAATTACAAAATAGAAAAGGTGGGACCAGAAGAACATAACACCTGTCTATGTCCAACAGTAGTATTACACATTTGGTTGACTACCATTTTTGTAACTTGCTGTAGCTTTTTAAAAAGTGCAGTGATGGATCAAGTTCATAATTGGTATGCTTAAATACATTGAGACAGGAGGTCTTATGTAGGCTAATGGATGATGAGGTCAAAGGTCATTCATAGTCATTATATTGCTCACTTTAGGTTGGCACTTTTTCAACTTACTGTAGCTTTTTAGTGCAGTGATGAATCAAGTTTATACTTGTATGCTTATTTACATTGAGACAAGGGGTCTTATGTGGAGTAACTGATGGGAAGGTCAAGGGTCATTCAGGGGTCACATGATTTAGGGTCATTATATTGCTCTCATTCTTTGACCACATAATCGGACAACATATTTGGGACCGCTGTCCCTATTTTTAACATCCTGGCAAAGCATTGAACAATACTGTGTGTTATTTGGCCATTAATTTCTTTATGTAGGCGTATTTTGAATACATAGTGATCAGGTTATTTGGAGTATGTGTGTGTGGTGCATTTCCTTTTCCAAGCTACCACCTTAAGACGACTGTGTGATGTTAATAAATATAATTTGATACAATAAGGTATCTGGAGCCTTGAGTACAGACCTCTGTAATCTTGGCCACTGGCAATCACGCACATATTTGTCAGCAATGCTGGAGCGTGTTTGTAACCGAGAGAAAAGTCGTCAACGGACATGAGAGAAAATAAAAGGAAAAGATTGGGAGATTGAAAACAGAGAATTATAACTCATTATGTAGATAGAATTCATAGTTATTGCCTTAATCCGAAACTGGGATGAGTTTTAATGACTAAAATACAGTTACGTTTGCATGAGTGATATGTTAGTTGAGAGGAACTGGTGTAATTATTTCTAGCCAACTGTAACCAACTCAGTTAGATGCTTGTTAATCTCAGTCTTATTAATGGACTTGTGGGCAAGGATACAATATCTCATTCATACTGCTGAAAGTCACCCGGATCCTGCCTAGGTGAGCGGTCACAATATAAGATCTGAGGTGGTTATGACACGGTAACGGGGACTCGCAGCACCGTGCATTTAACATTTGTCAGGCAATTTGGGGTCTTTTGCGAAAGCGGATCTGAGCAGCCAAACTCCTGAAAATGTCACCTCGGTAATTTAATGAACCCTAAGTCCATGTAGCCGCCGGGGGAACGAGAGATTTAACCGTCGCACCCGTTTGCTCCAGCAGGTTGCCGAGAGGATTTGGTATTGCATGATCAAAATAAATCCGTTGGGTCGTAGACAGCTTACACCCCAAGCTTGGCATGAGATAATAACAGGTCGCAAGCCGAAGGGTTGTTATGCACATATTTACGGTACAAATTCACTACAAGGTATCGGGCGCACTTTGCTCGTGTCAGGTAGAGTGTTAACTGGAATTAAGAAACTGTGAGAGCCATACGGTGCATGACAAAACATGGTTGACAGTTTGTTAAAAGGGGGACAGATATTTTTGAAATGGATAGACTTTAGGCTTTTTCAAACATGTCAAAGGATGAAGAATTGGATCAGGAAAGGAAGGGGACTGAATTATTTATGGCACAATGAGGACAGGGATATCTTAGTTGAAACATAACATTTTTGTTTGTTGCAAATGTAAACTCGATTCTCATGGAAGCTACTATGCTATTGTCAAATTTATTTTTTCGGCCTGCTTCAAATTATGTACTCTTATGAATATTAACGACTGTATTATTAAGTACGCACATGATTGATGGCACCGTGCATGCGCGGTTGAAGGCTAATTTTAAAATGTAATTTATCTTCTTCAACCACAACAATAGCATTGTGTAATTTCTCCACAATAATCATATTCATTCTGGTAATTTAGCAATTACCGCATTGCTAATTTAATCTTGTGGTGTGCAATTTGTGACATTGTAACATTTATGGTATTATGCGGGCCCCCTGGGTAGCGCGTAGTGAATTTTCAGATAAAAATCAGGCCTGCATGCCTGGTAGGGTCGGGGAGAGCTTAGTCGGAATTGGCATTGTATAATTATTTGTCCAGAAAATGTAAAGGTCATGCTCTCCAAATGCCAGGCTTGCAGTCTGCATATGCGACCATTACATCGATAGAGCTAGCTCTGTTCTGTTCAGTATAAAATGGAACCTGATCTTAACCCTCTGCCATTTTGTAATCTTTTGTATATATGGTTTTGGGAGAGATGTCCACCCCTGCATAGTTCAAATGAGCTGTAGTTACTTAAGCACATTTCCTATAAGATTTCACTGGACTGTGACATTCTTTGATACCATTGTATTTTATGAAAGGTTACATCTCATTTTATGGTGAACAAACTCAAACCACGCTTCATAACAGTTACACATGTGATGGCTCATGACAAATTTGTTGCGCTTGTGTATTATTATTATTGCTATTATTATTATTACCTTCACTTGCAATAGCCATTTTATGTGATGAGTCCAAACAGCATGAAATAAGCCTAGACACAGAGATTCGGTTTAAGTAACTAGAAGTGATTCCTTCGGATTCCAGAGTAATATCAGCCCGAACTAGATACATACATTTTACCGCTCATGCGCCTATGGCGGAGGGAATCTTTGTTTTTGATACCCACTTGCTTTTACGGTAGAGACGGGTATTAAGTGTTCTAGATTGAGTATGATATTTTTTCTTTTGTATTCCGTTCATTTCGGTGCCTAATGCAGGATGCATTATGTCTTTGCAGATGTTGGTGTACGTGCGGTGGGTTTTCTTTTGTTTGTTGTGAACAATGCCAGCAATTTGTGTTCTCTCTGGAATGTACGCATACCATGAATAACTTCAGATAGTTCATTTATTTGTTGATCACATTTTGAAGGTCAATTGTTGTTATCATGTGAGTGCAATTTAAGTTAGCACTTTTCAAAAGATGATGTTGTTAAAGATCAGTGTTGGGCCCAGTGGCAGTATTCATAAAGTACACATACATTTAGGTGTAAAATTACACTTAAGAGATTCCCTTAAATTAATGAAAACACTTAGTGAATCCCTGAAATGTTTGCTCAATTTTTGCTCTGGTACAGTGCAATATTTATACCATTTCCTATATCGTCATGCTGTTTACTTGAAACATTTTTATAGCAGAAAATTCTTCATTAAAAATAAGTCATTAAATGTGATGATTCTATCACAATATAAGGTTTTACGTATATTTGGAAGCAAATCAGCTACAAAATTAGTTTGAGAAAACATGAAGGGCAAATTTTAAGGGGTTGTATCATGGGACTCCGGATGTTGACATTTCCCATGGTGCATTCGGAAAACATGGCCTCTCAGTAGCAACCATTGACAGTGCATCATATTGTGAATAGAGACAATTCAGTCTAATATTCACCCATTGCATGGTTTACCATTTCGAGGGTTGACAATCAGAAGGATGTAACTCAGCACTGAAAGAAATATTAAAGAATTTCTTTAATTCTGATACTGCTTTTTGAGAAATGTGATGTTACAATATTTTTCTACTAAGCTATTCTATTCATTACTCAAATGTCAACATCTCATAAAGCTCATGGTACTGTAAGCAAACAATTATATAAACTTTAGTAAACAAAGAACAGTCTTAATTATGAACAGCAGAAATTAAGAAATTCTTAATATTTCTTTCAGTGCAAAGTTACGTCTTTCTGATTTTCACCCTTGATTTGCAGGTGACGCTTCAAACTGGCTTTGCAGTAAGGGTGTTAGTACATAACATGCATTCACCTTTTGTGATATCATTGGTTTTGTGTACACAGGATCATATGAAGGAACTCTCGTGTAAATACGACTCCCTCGCAATCTTGCTGCCATTTTGAGCTCTTCCCACAAATGGCGACCGTGTCTAAAAAGAGCCAATAGGTACCATACCTAGGCATCTTAATACCTGGCCATACCTTTAGAAGGCTAGGAGTAATAACTTTGATCTTAAAGTGCAACATAGATTTTTGAGGCATCCAAATTTTTTGTGCCATAATATAATTTCAATAGACACTCCATGCATCGTACCTTGTACTTGGCTACAGAATGTCTTAAAAGAGAGAAAAACGTGATTTTGATTTGCTTATATTTCATGTAAAACGTAGGCTGATTTTCGTATTTTGCTCCTCTACGAAATTAGAAATTTTCACAATTTTGTACCACAGAAACATTTCGCAGCTTAACTTCCTTTTAGATGGGGATATTTTTGATGGAAAGCTTTACATCAGGGCAAAAATCAGTACTAGATTTTTTAGGGACACCTGTAGTGAAATCTCTCGTTGCACCTTTAATTATGTAACAGATACATCACATAGAGATACAAGAGCAGCTCCGTGCCAGGTTGCTTGTGGCATCTGGTTGGATTGGTGCTTTGAAAAAGGCGGCATTCTGTCTAAATACCTGTTAGACTGTTTTCCACAGCAAATGTAAATGGTTATTAACAACAATATTGTAAAAAGATTTAAAAATGCCGCTGGGCAAATAGTGATATATGTGGTGCGATTTAATGAAATTAATGGCAGGTTTCTACTGGGCAATTTTCCCTATATACATTTGTAATGTATTGGTGATCAAAATTAATTAACTAGTGTTTTTAAACCATGGGCTCAACGCCATTCTAGGTAAACTCTAGTAAATACTTACATGCCTTTAGGTAATTGCTATCATGGGATACTTAGAACTGTCCCCCTCCTGCCTTGAAGGTTAACTGACCTCGCAATTAAACAAAATATCCACTCTCACTTCCTACAAACACCTACTGCTATCAGTGTTTGTGGGAAAGGTTCCTCTGTAACCCCGTGAAATTCTCAGAAATCTCGAATTCTTTTATTTGGTCCCATTGCACTAACATATACCCTAACACCGAAGGCCAAAAATAAAAAGAATATGTTACAATGTAGATCTTGACGGGGGGGGGGGAATTATGGAAACTCTTTACCCGGGTTTTGACAATGCATGTCGATCTCTCATTGTTTTTTGAAAAGTTTAAACAAAATTTTTGTGGGTTCATATCACGCCAGAAATGAACTGCAACTTGCAAATTTGTCTTACTCTTAGGCCAAAAAAATGTTTTTGCTGTTCACGGGTTCCAACCGACCGTGCATTTGCACTGCGACTGTAGAATTTTTTAAAATTTTTTTAAAAACTTTTTACCTCCCAAATTAACAAACTACTCCTTTAACAACTTCCCCCGTCGTGTCCCATGCCTTCAGCGAGAATGTTTCACACCCCCAGTGGTGGCCCTCTCTCCGACTTTCGATTGGACGTTTGGGAACAAACGAACATACAACCTACACGTTCTAGGAATGAGATTGTATTTTGAACGTGTATCAAATGTATGAAAATACACATCGCATGTGTGCACCTGGGTAATTCGAAGCCTGATGTGTAACCTTTAATCAAAATCCTAATTTTCATAATCTAACTGTAACCTAACCCACGCCCTATCCCTAATCCAGACCTGTAAAAATAAACTTTATTCTCAAACCCCCTTACCTACCGCAAATCTAATTTTAATTTCTTGGGCTTAAATTTTTTTGGCTTGCATACTTGAAGATAATCTTTTTCCAGTATGTAATTTAAAACCATAAAGATCTTCACTGTGGCAAGTCTAGTCATCACAACGCAGTGCTGTAGAAGCAGTGTATTTGTCCCCCCAAAACATCCTAGTTCTTTTAATCATTAAGTATGCCACGCAGTCCGCTATCACTAAAACAAGGTATATTTCAACATCACCATATCGCATGCCAGAAGAACCTGCGATTAAAAATTATTATGCTGCCATCCTATATGCCCGATACCTATCCCGTTCCAGTACCTTGACCATCATATCCCCGTTTCTAAAATTTCGCTTCGCAGGCACTTTGTTTGCTTGACCATAAATAGCTGTTTTGATAATCGTGACCTTTTCTCCCAGTCTATGGGAGTCTAACTATGCACTGTAGAAGTGGCATAGTTAAGAAATATTGGTCCCAGCATTAGTATTCTAGCTGCTGTTGTCCTTGGCGCATCTCATGCCTCTGACGGTGTCGCTTCCCTCCACGTGTTAAAGAATAGGTCAGGCCTGACAATGTGTTAGATGCCAAATAATTAATGGGTTATTTGATAACTACTGTAGAAAAACAAATGTTGTGCACCGTGTGGCAAATTGTGTACACTTCCATGTATGGGGGAGACGGTAATTACGAGTGTATGCGGTGATGTTCTAATCTTACAAGGGAAGGTGTCAATATTTGCACCGTCATCACATATGCAAGGAAAGTTGCACCCACAAAGTTGCTTTTCTTAAGCTCAGTTTAAGGTAGGATTATCGGCTGTGGCATTCTGGACAGATTTTGTTAAAAATTGGTGGAATTGTGGGTATAAAGGTGACAGAAACACATGCAAATTTTCAGTTTTTTCTAAACATGTATTTTTGAGATATTTCAGATTTTATGGTTTCAATTTCCCATGGAAAAAAAAAAAAAAAAAAAAGGGGGGGGGGGGGGGGAGGCGCACTGACATTGGAAAGTGGTATGGGTATGTAAGGTATGTGGTATGGGTATCTTAAAACCCCCATTTTGTGTGTCTCCAGCAGTTCTTAAGACCCCAGTTGAAGCATAATTTAGTTCTTGAGGTCCCCTTTTGGGAAAATTTTTGCCTCAGAAGCAAAATTTTAGCCAAATTTCAGCTCTCAAGCCTTCAAATTTCTCAAAATTAGCGGAGATAAAATCAGTTCACGATCCCCCAACCTTACCTGAAAAAAAGTTGAGTTGTATTTTATGTTATGTGTATTGTAAAATGTTTGATATTATAAGTAACCATAATGACACAATTGTGTTGAGATGTCATTAAATTCTAATACCTTACCTTATCTTAGATGAGCAAATGTCTTCAAGTTAGTCGGTTTACCACTTTGGCCCCATGCACTAGTATTTGAATACAAAATTAGCCGTGGAATAATTTAGTTTTGAATGCACTTGTAGGTGAGACTGTTCCCTTATAGATATTAATATTTTACTTGATGCTTGGCTGTCCTACACTAACCTTTGCTGGCTTACAGGATGTCTATTTCATTGAAATAAACTATTGAGTGTCTTTTGGTGAAGTGCTATAAAATACAGGCGGTCCATGTTAGTGTGTACCATAGTGAATGAGTGCCTACTTCATCATGGAATAGTTAGTTACCTTTCATGGGTATGCAGCTACAGTGCTAGCATAAATGATGCATTTGACCCTTTGTCTAAATTTGGTGTTATTACTTCGCACTTATTTCATAAATGTACTTTTCTTTTGCAAATTTGTCTTATGATGTTAAGTTTTATTTAGATTGAGTTTATATGTGACCTGCTCCCACGAAACCCGGATAAAGTTGGAAAATTTTAATTTTTAGAAAACAAGCTTTAAAATGTTGTACAACATTTAAACATTGCACTTCCTTTTGTCCATCATAATTAATATTTTATGCCTTGAAATTCTTTTGTTTTCTATTGATTTTACACAAATGTGTTGATCTCTTTCTCCTAAAGTGGCGACTTTGTCGTGGTTTTGTGGGAGCAGGTCACATATATTTGGGACTGTACCTCAATGTTTGCAAAACTAATTTAAACAAAATATGTAGGTGCATTTGTTGAGTTCCTTAAATGATTTCTTCTTAGCAGGTCTGTAAACTGGTTTTAAGAAATTTCCTCTCTGCTGTGATTAAACAGAGGCAAGTTCTAGTAAGTTTCTTTAATATACTGCTAACTCTAAAGACCAAAGTTTCCCGTTTTATAAATCACAGATTCCGTTTTCTTTTCCGTTTTCTAATTAAAACCCTTAATTTATGCCATTCTAGGGAAACATTTCGATTTTCTTAAATTAAAAACACAACAACATTAAATAATCTAGAAACACACCAGAAACAAGGCACACATTTGCACACAGGCTTGACAGGAAGTATTCCGAATTTTGCATTAGATTTACCGGCGATTAGAGTGAAATCGGCGACAATGAGCTTACTAAGGTAATTTTGGGCCAGAATTTCAGGAGATTTTAATGCATTTTGACACTAAAATTAGTGGTAGGATGAATTTGAACCATTATTTTGTGTCAAAAATTGGGAGATAACTGGAAAAATCCCAGGTTTTTTTCAGGACATTCAGGTTTCTCCAAAAAGTCCAAATCTGTGTTCTAAACTCGAAATTCCATGAATTGTCTCCGTTTTCCGTAAAACGGAAAACTTTGGTCTTTAGCTAACTCTCAAGGCAGAATGAGTGAAAATTAGGAAGTTATTAAAGAATATGGGTATAATTGTGCCTACTCCATACTCCAAGATACAATCTGCCTTCTAGAAATAAAATAAAGATTGAGAGATTCTTTGACTACATAGAATAGAGTTGGCAGATAGCTTACCTAAGGGGTATTTTCCTCATTTATTCTGTTATATTTTTGAGAACAATGTACCACTTGGGGGGAAAGATTGTAATGCTATCACATGAAAGTAAAAATGAATAGCGATGAGAGACAATGTGAAAATACAACTATTGAAATAGGGAAGTTTTTGCAGTTCTGGCAGAGCTAACAATATCATTTGGGCGAGTAGGATACAATTAAGAGGACACGGCCATGTGAAAAATAGTGCGCCCTCTAGACTTTTCAAAATGAAATTTTTGCATTGGTTACTAAAGCTTTGTATACATTAGCCCTTGTCTGAAAATTATTAAGCCCAAATCAGCGCCGCGTATGGGTAAGCAGCGATTAAATTAATGGCGCCGGTCACATTAAATGAAGCACAGATGATGCGGGAAATGGCACCTCGTAACACAAGAAAAAATTCCAGAGTTGCATTCCAGGCTGCATCTTGTTGACCCGGTCTGTGACCTTTGTGGTTTGCATCAATGCGTATGAATTATGAATATTCATTGTAATAGGACACATTGTGATTAAAGTTATGGCAAACTTAAAGTAGCCCTAAAATTACTGTCAGCGTGTAATTAATGGCCTCACTGCTGTGGGTATGTTTTTTTTGGTAAATATATCTATCTTCTTCTATGGCCTAGGACATCATTTGAGAGCAAATGTCAATTTCATAGTTTTCTGAAAATGTTACAGTGTTGTCTTTAAAATGGGAAGAAACACAGTAGCGTTGATGAAAATGTGACTCAGTAGGGACAATAGACACCCCCCCATACAGCCAGCAAACATGAAGAACTTGTGACGAGCTACTAATGAAGAATGATAATGTTGAAGAAGGATATTATTATTCAGGGGTGACGGTTTATCATGTTAACACAGAAATGTGATGGTTTAGGTCAAAGCCACCCCATCCATTACATGGGTATAGCTGGATAGTTGCATGCAACAATACGCGGGTAGTCAAATATTATGACACATGCAAACGGCGCGTTTTATAATTGTGTCAACTTGTGACTCATGAATGTTGCATAATGCAATTTAGCGTGACAATCACTGTGCGATGACATGTTCTTGGATTGAAACATTAGTTTTCAAGAGGGGTGCAAATATTAAATGAATGCATGAGACAAGATTTTGACAACTAAATGATGTTGATAAAAAGCAAATGTTACACATTCTAAAAGAGAAGGAGAATAAAAGATGAGATTTGTTTTTTTTCTTGTGTTTGGCCATCTAGATGGTGTCATAATGGGAGGGACATCCAATATAATTTATCATGGTGGATACCAGCATGGCCAGCATACACACCATCAAAAAATTGCCCATCCATTATGACACCATCAAGTGCCAAAACAACAAAATCTTAGTCTGTTATATTTTATTCTTAAGAATTACTCTGCACAGATAGTCTTTGAAGCAGTAAGTAGCAGGATTTGCACGCTGAAGTTGTTTGACAATTATGACCGTCTTCATTGAGCTGAAGCTTCATGTACAAGAATTTACTCCTTAAGACTGGATCTGCCCAAAGTCAGGACGGGTCACATTACCCAACATGCTTTGTAGAGGCCTAACAAAATCAGCCATAGTAAATGAGGTAAAATTATGGCAAACGTAGCGACATGCTGTCTACCGAAGACAGATATAGCGCTTAGTCAATGTTAGCACTTGCACTGGTCCTTGGTACGTGTGGTGCTTGTAATGTGGTGCATAAGTAATGAGATACTTGTGTGACACATAGGCTAAGCAATCCCACATGTACGCAATCAGCAGCCTGTGTCTGTTAATTTGTTTCTGGGATGAGTACGTTTGTGATGAGAGGCATAAGGTGTTTTAGGTGAGCTATCAATCCCCAGGTAAAACATGTTGTGAACTGTCCTTTGATTTATAGTATGATCAGTAGTAAAAATGACCTTCCTGTAGGTAGGCGTGGTCTTGTGGATGTAATGGCCTGCCATGGCTTTTATCCTTACCATTAACTTATAAATGGACACACCCCTAAATCCTAAAGTTAAATCAACGTCAAAAGTACTTAAAGGTGCACCGTGTGATTACAACAGTTGGTTCAATCCCGAAATTACAGCTGACAATCCTCGGTTTAAACAAAGGCACATTTCTTGATCCTAGCATTCATTTTTGATATGGTGCTGTAGGTATTTCAAGTTATTGATTCTGATCATGTGTCTTGATGTTCTGCTACCTGGTTGCATCACGCCACCGCATAAGCATATTTGTTGTAATTTCTTCCCTGTTGCTATTAATACAGAAAATACAAAAGTGCCAATTTCATGCTAGAGGTTATCAAATTCATGCAAGACTAGTCAGACATCCTATACCAAGGTCAACAGTTCAGATGATAAAAACATGTCACTTTTATAGATGAGGTGACATTCAATGTTTACAAACACAAGTAGCAACTGGGTTTACTGACAGGTTAGAGGTGCGAAGAATAGGCCATACAGTTATGGCATTCAGTAGCCTTATCACGCCTGAGTTGAGTGCAAATTTAAAAAGCACAAGACCTGCAGGTGCTTCGCGCATACTGCTGGCAATGCATTTGGGCGTTGCCCGGCATTGACGTCACATGTCACTCATCTATAGATGAGCTATGATCACACAACCCCCCCTTTTTGTGCCCCGCCGAAAGAGGTCGGAACGGGGACTATAAAAGAGCAGGTCCGTCGTTCGTCGTTCGTCGTTCTGTTTTCGTGTCCGTGATAAAACGTTAACCCAGTTGTATACAATTTATTGGAGTTCCGTAGGGCAAACAATGATGTTGTAACTGGTGAAAGAAGCGGGTTGGTGTGTTCTCAACCTGATTTGATTGGGACCAAAATATGCTAATTAGTATCTCATTTGCATAATTTTTGCAAAATTTCCCTGCAAGGCCTGTGTACAGGTTTTCTGAAGTTCCGTAAGGCATATATTAGGTACCGTGGTGGAAGGACGGAGGGCTGAGAGTTCTCACCTCCTGATTAGATTTGGGCCGTTATTTGGGCAAATGGAGTATGCAAATGAGCTAATTAGTATGCAAAATAGGAATTGACTATATTTTTGACACTGTACATGGGGATACTCAAAATTCCGGCGCTGAATGAAACCCTATTATGGGGTACATCTTCTTGTGCCCATTTTCAAGTTATGTGATATATGCGGCCCGCGGCTTAGGTATGCAAATGAGCTAATCTAAATATGCATAATTGCGGTGAGAAACGTTACGTCGGATAGGCAAAAATTTCCTTCGCTACATGGGAGATACGAGCCATAGGGGAGGGGGTGGGGGTTGGGGAGGGGGTTGTATTGCGGGTGTTGGGGAGGGGGGGGGGTTTGTGGAGGATTTTGCGCAGGGGTCGTGTGTTTTGCCTTGCAGGTGTTGGGGAGGGGGTGGTGGTTGCATGGTTGTAGGGGAGGGGGGTTGCAGGGTGTAGATGCCCCCTGAAAGTTTTAAAATTTTGGGGAGGGGGGTGGGAGTGTTGGGGAGGGGGGAGGGCGGTTGCGGGATGTTGTGGAGGGTAGTGGAGTTGTGCGGGGTGTTGGGGAAGGGGGAGGCGAGTTACGGGGTATTGGGGTTGGGGTGGGGTTTGTTGGGGGGTTGGGGTTGAGGGGGGTTATGTTTGTTAAGGAGGGGGGGTGGGGTGTTACCAGAGGTTGGCGAGGGGGGGGGGTGTTGGGGAGTTGTGGGGCGGTGTTGGGGTGGGTGTTGCGGGGGTTGGTGAGGGTGGTGGGGTTTTGCAGGGTGTTTGTGGGGATGGGGGGGGGTGTGTTGCTGGGGTGTTGGGGATAGGGGTGGGGTGTTGATGGGTGTGCGGGAGGGGTGGGTGTTGTAGTTGCATTATCATATATTAGTGATCGCGCGACATTCGGCTGGACATATTTTACGCATCGCGTTTATACGAGTCGCCTGTTAAAGTATAAAGTGAGGGTATGTGGCATGTAAAAACCTTTCTGAAAATGTGCTCCAGTCTATGGCATTGGCTGTTACTACATGTATTACTAGAGTCAGAGTGCAGTAACAAGAAGTTTCATGGTAAAACTTGATTGTCGTATCACCTAAAATTTTGCATAATCGAAACAGTTCATTTTTTGCAGTCCAACACAACGAGTGGGATGATTTCCTAGTCCGTAGCCCTAGTTCACTCATTTCTGGACTGTAGCAGTCTCTCTAAATCCAAGACAGCTGCAGCAACAGATGTAAGTATGATAGAGCAGATGTCGTCCGAAATCCATCGTCATTTAGTTAATGTCAGCATAATCCTGACAGTACACCCTTGTACATGGTGTAATGGCGTACCGGGAGAGGATAAATCCTCGTCTTAGTATAACTTTGTATGTTACAGGATAACTTCGCATTAGTGACACAGTGGATGTAGTAGTATTTCATAACAAATTTACAGGGACGATTGTGTAAGGGAGTAGTTCGGCGTCAATCGGCAAAAAAAAAAGCAAAACAACAAAAATCAAGTTTGTCTGAGAAATGCAACAAAAAATGTAAGACAAAACAGTCTTCATTGTAGCTGAAAATTCTACCATATGTGGATTTTTTTCCATTGGGCCACTATTCATGCCAGTTTGTAGCAAAATAATACTCCGGATGCACAAACGGTCTAGAAACCAACATTGTGTGGATTAGCTAAATAAGAGTCTATGATTGGTAAAGACCTGACTGAATGGAGGATATTGATGTGCTGGGGTGTAATAAGTGGGGCAAGAATAGGGCATATATGCCACATGCTGTCTACTGAAGATAGAAGATTATTACAAAGGGTATCATCTGTCTTTCCTTTTACCTCTTCCACGAAGCATAGAAGTCTACAATACCATTTGCAAATCATGCAAGTCTGTAAATTTTTGGGTTGTACTGGGTGTGTGTAATTACTCCTGTGCAGAATCCAGACCCCACTGATATGGCGACGTAGAACATGAATAAAAACCTTCTACTTATCTAAGGTTGGCCTACCCCCCAAAGTGTATTTTACCCAATGCACTCGCAATGCAAATTTAATACTCAACAAACACAAGTCTGGATGATTATTGTGGAATCATCTTAACTAGGAGTGTATTAGTCTTCTGATGCAGGCTCTAGCGTGACTGGTGAATGGAAGTTTTGCGATCCTTTGAAGAGGAGTATAGTGTTTTTCCCACAATGCATTTTTCCAATCCAATTTTTGCAATGCGTTGTCAAATGATTTATAGTGACAAAAAGTACCGAAGATGAACAGAACTCATCCCCAATCTTGCAATTTTAACCGACTTTTGTCGCTATACATTCACGTGGACAACCAGTGCAAAAATGTATTGGAAGAAATGCCTTGTGGGCAGAACACTATACCTACTCTTGGTGGAGAAAATGTTTTATTGATCATATAGGCACCTCCAAAGAGATTGAAATATTCTGATTTGTGAGCGAAGAACAGAATTGTTCTTTTATTAAATGGAACATTCATCAAGCACAAAAGGCAATAGTGGGAGGGATTTGTGCACAGGGTAATAAATATTTTCTTCTCTTATGGGCATGTAGGACAGTGTTAGAATTGCAACAGTTGTTGGTTGAACTTTACTTCGTAATTTGCAAAAAAGTACATGTTCTTAAAATAATCTCATGGGCATTATTTTAAGCTGCTCTTTCTGCTAATTAATTAATTGTACTATATTAAGCAAAGCAATGGACCTGGCCGTGTATCATTAAGTGCCCAGTTCGTAGGCTGCACTTTACAGTGCATCAAGGGTGCACAATCTGGCAATTAATGGCCAGGTAGAACTGTTACTTGAGCTGGACCAAAATTGTTTACACATTAATCCCAAAAAGGTTAAGGGTGAATTTCTGTTCTTCGATCTTTTCAAAACTACTTGAAAAAAGTCATGTACACACGTTTGTCTCTATTCTTCAATAAGAACAACATTCTTGTCGATGAACAAAACGGGTTTAGGCCCAAACGCCTCAACTTACATGGCATCCTGGAACTAAACGACCAACTCAACCGCACTAAAAAAATAAACTCCACACCATGGGGGTATTCATGGATCTCTCAAGGCGTTAGACACCATTATTGACCACAACATTCTCTCACAGCTGATCATTACGGGTCGTGGAGTAGCCTGGCGGGTTTCAGGAGTGACTAACAAACCGCCTCACAATCAGTACTCATGTACACTCCAACGTATCATCCATCAAACTATCACAGTTGGCGTCCCGCAAGGCTCAATCCTTGGACCCCTACTTTTGTCATCATTTACAGGGAATGACATCACCAAACCTCTCTATACCACTGCTAAAACTATCTATTTGCAGAGACACAAAACATTTTCTCCAACCCTAACATTAATGCTTGTTAACAGCTGATATCACGAACCTCGCAAAAATCAATCTGACTGGTGTTCGGGGCTCAACAAACTTCTCTCAAGTTTCAAAAACACACCCAAAAACAATACCATGCTTTCTCTAACACACAACACCAATCACAATCCAAAACATTACATAGATAACCGACAATTACCAGGTATACACTCAAACCAAATTCTGGCTCACAATCGACGATCTAAACTAACATGAAGCACACATCAACTCTTCTTATGTCATACCAAAGCGTCTCACGCAATGGGTTACATTACAGAGTTAACACCACCTTCCAGACTATACACCTTAAAATCACTAAACAACACCAACTATGTTCGACCATACATAGTGACTGTAACATTCATCTGGGCCTCCAACTATCATTCACGACTCGCCAACTAAACATTCACACAGAAATGGGCCATCGCACTATCACAAAAACACACCGAGAACTCACACTTCAAAATTATTGCAACATTCACAAAATCACTTAAATAGAGACCTTAATCAAACTGCAAACAGCGTCTTCCTCCCCCCTGTTGACTATAACAACGATGTTACCTACGAACTTCAGCAATTACTTACCACAAACAGACAAATCACAGCTATAACGCCAGACAAGCTGACAAACTTCATATTCCCCTCCCTAAAATTTCCTCTGACAAGCCACTTTATTCTAGATCAAGGCGGGCAAAATCTGGAATGATCTTCCAGAATCCATCACAACAAATTACAAACAAAAATACCTTTTAAATCTCAACTGAAAAAAACATTCATCAACCAGACAATTCTTAATAATTACTCCTCACGTCCTTTTTTCTATCCTCACTTTATTCTTCATTTCATTTCTATCTCCTACTCCTGACTTTTTTTTTTCAACTTCCTCTCGACCTCTGCTCTAATATGCAATGTATCCTAGACCTCGACAAGACATGGGTGAAAATGTATGTTCATTGTCCAATTTCCCGTCGTATCGGTATTCCCGGTAAGTGTTTGTTTGCATTAGATAATTGTTTGTTCTTGTTGGTTTTTTTTTGTTATTATATTTTACCCTATGTTAAGATTGGTAGATCAGCCCCTACTTGTGTCATTTTATGGTACATATCGATTATATCTTACTTTTATGGATTACAGGGGCCAGCAAGAATATAAGCCCTTTAGGGTTTTGTCCATTACGTGGTCATAGCATTATATCTCTCACCTGTCATCTTAGACAGTTTACACTTGATACTTTATGTATTATTTTTATAATATACTATATTTTTAAGTTCTGTCATGTACGCTTATGTATGCTGAATAAAATAAATGAATTAAATTGGAATTAAATGAAAAAAACATTGAAAAAAATTTAGTAATATGTGTATGAGTATATGGGGAAATTCTTTGGCCAAAGTAAAAATGTACTTGTTGATAATGGGAATCTGAGTGAGTTGTATGACGATACAAAACATGACCCATGTTGAGGTTTGGCCTGGCTTACCCCTCAGTTAATTTTGACCTAAATATTCTCATAAGGTACATCTGTGAATTTGTTATGTGCAGCTTCAGGGCAAAGATGATTAAAATGGTAAAATCTGTACAGGACACAGCTGTTTGACACGTAGAAAGGGCTTATTTTAGAACATTTAAACGCAGGCGGGGACACAATTTCGACAACTGATATACAAGTTGAACTGCAATATCCGCAAAAATCGGAAAAATCCATTGCTGGAATCTTTCCATATACACCTACAAAGTGTCCTGATTTGTGTGTTATAAGACCCTCTATATGCCCACTTCATAGAATGACATGTGAAACGGATTTTTAAGGAAAATATATTAAAAACGTTTTTAAAATTAAATTTTGCAAAATTTACACAGGCTGTAGTTAGTCAGTGGGTTAAAAATCCCCATCAGTTGTCAAACGTGTGTCGCTGTTGATTAATTTTATAATTTATGATGGTTATCATAATGAGTCTTTAAATCAGCGATGAGGACCTAGGCTAGTGGATTAAACAACCCAAATCAAGTGTCAAAATACTATTTGTTGTCTTCCAGTATTGTCAAATAAGAGTTTGAAATAGCAGTGCTATGTAGCATAAGAAATATCATTAAAAATTGATCTTTCCAATTTTCTGATCATCAAAATTCTCCAGTGCACTTAAGTTAATTATTGAGTGCAAAAATGATCCAGCAATGGTCCTCATAAATGTTTTAAAATAAAGGAAGAAAAGAGGAAAGAGAAAAAGGAGGGAAGGTTTACGGTACTCATCGAGTTTTTGTGTTTGAAGTATCTCATGGGGATGACTTGATGAGATTTGCAGTACATCTTCCTGAAATTTCATCCTAAATTTCGTGTAGTCCTTAACAAATTTGCAAGTGAAATGAAAAGGGAATTATAGTGAGATATATGCTCGACGTATTTATTAAAACCAAACAGTGATAATGACAGTGTAAAGGTGAAACACATCAATTTGATCCTTGACTTTAATCCCGCATGATACAGAGAAGCGGTTTCTCGTAAACATAGGGAATTGTGATGGTCAGAGCCTTGGCAAAAGCACGGTCGATTTTGCATTTTACCAATCCAATTGTGAAGTGATTGATATTCGTTTAAATTGCCAAAATTTTGGTTTTACTTTAATTTTGCACATTTTGCCTGTAAAAAAAAACGTACTGATTTTCTGGTTGAAAATTTTTTAATTTGTAATTTCAAATATCAATGTATAGGTATTATTGAGGTGAATTAAAAAATGGCAAAGTACCACATTTTCTGTCACAACAGTCATGAAAAAAATTAATCTAAATGAAAATCCACTTTTAGATTTTCTTTTAATATAACCTATGCCATATTATGATATTTATAACGTATCATCTCGGGCCTAGTTATAGGGATTGCATAATTGGTAGAATTCAAATAAAAAATGCATGATCATGCCATTATGTTCTCCTGTACCCCCAAATTCCATTGTGCTTTGTGGTAATGTGTGTTGAACCATAAAGAAACACAATCTGATACTTCAGAGCTTAATAGCTTTTTTAGGGGAGATGTATGAATTGACTGGTATAAATTTATTAGTTTGTGACAAGCTTGTACGATGCCCTGAATAATAATTTGGAGCTATTGGGCAACTATGCAATAACTACCATTTAGAGTGCAACAGACATATAGTATTAATGCTATTGTAGTAGTACTATCTACTGAAGATTAACAAATCTAAAGGGAATGGCAAAAGCTAATGAAGTAGTAATATTTAGTGAAGTATTTATTTTATGTGAAAAAATCTATAGGCAAGGAATCAAAGCTAAAATAGAAACACTACGTAGTACGTACTATAGGAATACTTATCAATATTTAGTAAGGGTGATGCAGTACCTTTATGGGCGAATAATGTGTCCGAGGTCGGAAAAAAAATAAATAATGGACGAGGCGCAGCCGAGTCCATTATTTTATTTTCCGGCGAGGATAATTATGAGCCCATAAATAATACGGCAAACCCTTTATATCTATTCTCTTACCGAAAACAGCGTGATATAATGAGAAAATGCATTGGCGACCATTATTGCAGGAATAATGGGCCGTAAAACGACCAATCGAATGCTGCATTGTCAGTAATGGGACAGCAGAGGTAATCGAAACAATATAAACATTTCTGTTACATATAAAAGGTCATCGTCAACACACCAATATTTCATTTGAATCCAAAAGAACGATTTTAACATAACACACTGTAACTAGCCTCAATGCTATCTGTAAAGAATCCATTAGGCTCGTGCACAACTACTTTTTGACTATGAAATGTTAAATATTACACTACTCTATATTTGTTATCAGTACATGGTAATATATAAATAGAGAATAACTGAAGATACTAGTATCAAGAAAACATAAAAATCATTGTAATTAATTTCAATGAATATTCTTATGTATTTTAAATTAAAACAGTGCCCAGTAGGTAAAAAGATTCAATTGTCCAAACAGCACTCAATTCAAATCCACAATTGTCAATGTTTTATGGGACATTCCTACGGAGGGACAACTTGGTGGGACGAACAATTAACACCTATTATCTTTGAACGACAAAGGCCCGTAAATCGATGATCGATATGTCAATCATTTTCCTTGAAAGGGAATTACGAGTCGCGTTCAATAGCGGGAACACAAAGACAACCGATAATAGACAATTAAAGTATAGCTTGACGTTGCCGACCAAAATAAATACTTCTGAAATTTGTATTTTAGGTCATTCTGAGAGTTTTACTCAACGAACATGGAGCTTCAGAAGATAAATCTTCCCCTCGTGGCATCGGCTATGTGTACGACAATTTCGTCTGTGTGAAGATAAGGGGGAGAGAGAGAGATTGTACCTGAAATGTCAGCGGCGTAAGCATGGGTGTAAAGGTCGGGTGACATTGTGTGCAGGCGAGGTGAACCAGTCTGAGCGGGTCATGATCATCCACCACCTGATTAACCGTCTATGATTTCAAGCGTGAGTTGAAGGAACAGTCAAAACGTCCCGAAAATCATCGCTGATACAAAAACTGATTGATGAATTTCGTCTACAGATACGCAAACTTGTCGCCATAGGACTTGTCCCAGCAGACCGTAGTTGGAGTACGCGCAAGCATTACTGAATAGCTAATCCGAGATGATGCCAACTTGACTTTTTAACTTTTTCAATGTTTCCTTTGGCAAGTGGTTAGCTAAGCCACTTGATTTGTGGGATTGGCATGGCTTAGATAACCGCACGAACAACCATGTGGAGAATCGGCATGCAGGTACCGCAAGACCCAGGGAGAGCCGCATATTGGAATAGTTCATAGTTCATCCTACTTTGCACAAGACATAAGAAGAACTGCTGAAAATGGAAGCTCCGACTTCTGTCCACATTGGTTCCGCGCAAGGGTCCCGGCTACGATGCATTATCAAGACGTAGGCTATTCCATCAGCGTGAGTATTTCTCCGATCGTGACGCCCGGTAGACTACCTTACGGGGATTGAGCCTAACTGCACAACCGGCAACCCCTTCGAATGTGAGGCTGGTAGACAACTACAACTCCGGTTTCTTATCCTATAGGAACCACCCAACAGTTCCTTTCAGGACTACCACGGTTCCCAAAAGAAGTGATTTTGTGTTGATGATATAATGATGAAATAAAGTTTTAAAAATACATGCACAAAAAGAGACTCCCTACATTTAGCCCTAATACAAAACCAACACACTCATGGCTATAGCCCAAATGAACATATCTCCATACAATTATGTGTTGTCAATAGTCCCAATCTTTCATTTTAAATCGTACCGGTAAGAAAATTTTATTAATTTGAAGTAATCTTTTTAAAACATTTGAAAGCACAGCCGTGTGTTGGAAACTTTGGAACCCACTTTTTCTTATGATGGGAACAGTGCAATTGCGAGGGCGATCTCGGACCCGCTAGCATCAAATGTGTTGAAGCTACCAAAATAAGTCTCCCATACAACATAACCATGATTGACATATCGACCCTTGTAGTCCAGCAATTATTAGTATTGGTCATTAAGGGATAATCTGTTAGTCCCAACCACAATCGTCCCTCCGTAGGAATGGTTTTATGGACCATGCTTTATCCCTTTTCAATATCACCTAATCCCTTAGGTGGTTAATTGGGTGTTGGAATGGGATGGTGAATAATTAATTCTAACAGCCATGCAGTAAATAAATGTTAGTGTGAACTTTTCAAGATACTAATTGGCACACAAAATATAATGTAAAGTGTACAGAAAAAGTCGAATACAAGAGTGGTACTGCCAGAAAGATGTGAAATTTTGAAGTTTAAATATGGAAGGCTTCAAGAAAAAGGAAGGCTAAACAACTCAGAAGAACTAAGTGAAATTTGGGGTCCATTGAGGTCAGAAGCAAGGAGACAAAGGCAATCAGTGGAGGGTGTTTTGTTGCAAATGCGGATTGGCTAAACTTCTTTGTGTGCAGAGTGATTTTTATTCGACAAGTTACAGGTGCATAAGCAATGGTAATTGTATGTATTACAATAGCCTATAGATTACTCTACAAAAATTGATACTACAAGCACCCATTTTTGCGTAAGACGTGTCATATAAAATTCCCATTGATGCAAAGAGGTATTGCCATTCATTCCGTCACAAGCGTACTGCACAACGGCATGGCAGCGTATGAAGGAATCAATTGTAAATACCTCAGTTGCATCCATGGGAATTCTATCGGAAACGTCTACCATTTTTGCTTGTCTTAATGTGAAGAAATTTGACCCACATTTTTTACAGAGAGATAAATAAAATAAAAGATTTTAATGATCACCAACTGCAACATTAGTTGTCTGAGGATGGGGTGGAGGCTGTAGATCAGGGGACAGTGCTTGTTTTATCAAGGCAAAGAGTAAATATAAGGTGGTGCTATCTACTGAAGATATTCATTAATATTAGACAAATTCTTGGGCAAGATTTGCGGAGTGTGTGTTTACTGCAATAGTAATAGTTCTATGCCAATGACATTTTTCCCACTTTATCTTCATGGCAATGAATAAGAGGTAGTGCTATATACGAAGATATCATGAAATTCTTGACTAATTCATTGGCAAGTTTAGGGTAGTAAAGCTTTAGTGTTTACTGAAGATAGCAATGGTTCTATGTAAACAAATCTCTCTTTCATGGCAAAGCAAACGAGTAGTGTGTCTACTGAAGATAGTATCTCTCATTAACATTACAACAATTCATCGGAAGTTATTAAAGGAGTATTTTTATTGAGATAGAAATTGTTCTGTGCAAAGAAAGCAAGCTCTTGCTTTCTGGCACAAGAATAACGGGTACAGCAGGGGTATCTAATGAAATACTCATTTAAAATAGACAAAATTTGGAAAGTGAAAGGCGCAATCTGTAGTGTTTTACTGAGAATAACACATAGTTCTGTACAAACAACTTCTCCTCTCTCATGGCCAATGAATAAAGAGGGTAGTACTTTACAATACAACTATCTACTGAAGTTAGTCATTAATATTAGATAAATTCATGGACCCATTCTATTAAAGAGTGAAGATATTTCACTGAGAGTGCAATAGTAATAAAAAAAAAAAAAAACAATTATGTAAACAGATGGTCTCTCTCTTATGGCAAAGAATAAAGAGGAATAAATCTACTGAAGATAGTAGTAACCTACTCAAATTCTTGAGCAAGGGAGTAAAGTTATAATGGTTTAATAAAATAGCATAGTTACATGCAATGAAATTTCTCTCCTTCATTATCGTCCGGAAATTTAGCCCTCAAATCTATTTCATTCCCAAAATTAAACAAAAAACTGCCAATTGAGTGGTAAACCTCATTTAGCACAGTTGTTGAATAGGGCTTTGCAATACGCATTATTGCTTCTACCATCAACAACCGCCGTTTGTTTCCCACGGTACTTGATGGGCGGATGGTAAGTGCTAGGCTCTCATAGCAAGTAGAGAACACAATAGACATAAATCGGAACAAGCACCCTTATACGTTCAGATGGGATATTTTGATGAGAAAAGTGAAGACATCAGGGCAAAAATCGTACTTTAAATTTTTTAGGGACAACTGATATTGAAATCTTCTCGTTGCACCTTTAAGAGTCAAACTAAAGTGTTTACTGAAAATAGTAATAAACAGATAAAACAAATCCCTCTCTCTTGGCAAGGAATAAAACGAATTGCTATCTACTGAAGCTAGTCATTAACATTACACTTTCCTAGAACAGGTCATTAAAGTAATAAAGCTATAGTGTTTACTTAAGATAGCAGGTTCTCTCTCTCTCTCTCCAAAGAATAAAGGGTAGTGCTATATACTGAAGATATCATACATTACCCTAATGCATGGACCAGTTAGTAAAATGAATGAAGCTAAGTTTATTGGATATAGCATAGTTCATTGCAACAATTTTCTCTGTGCTAGCTACTGAAGATAGTCCATTTAAGTCTGACAACCAAAAAGGGCCAACAAAGCTGGATAAGCAAAGGTAGTTTGTCATGTAATGTAAATGCATATTGCAATAATGAAAAGAGTTTTTTAGTATCTGCAAATAACGAAAAGGTCTTTATCTGGTATCATGTAGATCGTCTTTTTTGAGAATAAAGGGACATTTGTTTTCCTATCCACTATTGTGTTTATACTGGGATGGCATTTCACTATTTGGAATAGTGGTATATGGCAACAAATAGGAATGATTCTTCACTCATCATGAAGAAAATTTCATTTAATAATTAAGAGACTGTATTCAATGTTTGTGGACAAGATAGATTCATCCAGTACTACAATACTGCACCTTTCAATGATGCCTGTTCAATTGCTAAACATGGATCATGGACAGCTTAAGTATTGTAGTCCTGGAATCAATGTATGCATCTTGTCCACAACATGTCTGGTGGCTTACGCCATATTGAACGGTCTTAGGCAAGTTAATCTATGTGGTTATGTTGTTTATTTGCTCGAACCTCAAGCGTCCAGCAGTTGTACTGTTAAAATTCTTTATTCACTACTGTGAAGGCATATAATTGTTAATTTGCCACAAAGCTTTAATCGAGTCCTAATGTTATGATGGGGAAAGTATAGTCGCAAGTAATTATATCTGGAAGTCGCAAAAACTGCTGAAGGAGGTCATGAGTCTGTTGACAAGTTTTGTTGTCTACTGTAGATAGTGAAAATGCAACATTATCAAGTGCTATTTATTTTAGGCAGCCTTTCCCTTTGAACCACAATTTAGTGGCAAATTAAGCAGGCTATTGTAGCTCTGAAGCTGCGATATCTCCTGAAGATAGTTACAAGTGTTTGATGCGAACAAGCCTGAAGAAAAATGCTTTTTTAGTTAAGAGTATTGCAGTGGTGTTATCAACTCTAATCTGATTGACATAGAATAAATAGATAAACAAATACTAAGAGTTCATGCAGCAATGCTATCGTTGCTGTTTAATATGTACACACTTAACGCTAAAATGTCAAATAAGTTGTTGAGGTGCAGATACTTCTAGGCAACACTTCTTAAAGTTAATTTAGTAAGCATCTACTGAAGGTAAACATTGCATTTTTAAGTTTGTTTGGAGTCTGCTATCTACCGAAGATAGTAATTTTGCATGAAACAAGACCAAGACAGGTCAACTTGGTGCTCTAGACTACCAAGTTTTAAACTTCTGTAGGGATTATTTGACAGGGAGGAAAAAGTTAACTAACTGCAATAACAATGTGAATGGGAATCACAAATAAAAACGTTCTGACATGTCAACTCTAAGTTCACCTTATTAGTCATCAAACCAGTACAAAAATCTAGAGAAGCTTGTTATCACGTTATAAAGATGGCCTAATTGTATAAGCATCTAATTCCCAATTCCCCGGGTTTTACAGTTGAGTGGCCTATAAAACACTGGTGCCCATAAGGAAGTGACCCAAGGCCTCTGGGTATGAATCATGGGGATAAGTTGAGAGGGTTCTAGATGTGCTTATATCTGGTCACAAAAAACTTTGATTAGTCAAAACCGTATGGCAGGATGTTGCCTAACAAAGGTGTGTGGGTAATTATCAAACCAAATTATTCATAAGTTAATAGCAGGTTGGCATTTTCGAAAACTGTGGTAATTTTGCATAATAATAATTATCTGACCTAACGTTCAATATTACGAAGGTGGATAATAATGATTAAAAAAAAATAGAATACAAGGAGGGATGTATCAAAATCTGCAATCATGAAGAGGGTCAAGTACTGAACAGCAAACAAACATGTACTGCAGGCATGTACCAATTTATTGGGGTTCTACCTTGATTGAAAGGTTAGAAAGCAAAACGTATCGTATTAACATAAACTAATGTAAAAATTTTGTAATAACAAATATGGTAGTGGAAAAAGAGCCTCTTTATAACCTACATTATTTTGTACCCACACTTCCTCAAGCAGTGTACAGACATGCAAAGGACTTGTTGAGGTAGAGCCACTTGCTATTAATGGTAACCTTAACCCAAAAACCCAAACTCTTGCATTTAATTCTTTACCTCTGATAACCATTTCCTTTTGAGTCATGCAATACTAGCATTTCACAGTTCTCATTGTGGAGAGGGAAAAAACATGTGAATTTCTTTCATCCTTGTACTCTTTTTAATATCCGGTGAAGATTTCAAAGTGACTCACTTATCCAAAGATAGCAAACATATGTCAACAAAAGTAGTCATCGTATAATGTGTATGAGTGGTATCATGGAAGATCTAGCTGAGGTGGAATTAAATGTGGCAAAGTCATCATCTTTTATCAGAGCACAGACAGTGATTGTTGTGGGAAAAGGTACTCAATTCAGTAGAGCACAAGCTTCAGGATAAGGTCGAAGGGGAAACATAGTTTTGTGAAATCTTTTTAGGGTAGGGTTGATTTGGTCAGATTTTACCCTTTTCCGTGACCTTTTTCTCCACTATTCTGTACACATCTTTCTCTGAAGTAATGTTGAATTAATCAACTTAATTAAGGTAAGGCCATAGCTTTGTCATTTTAATTAAACTAGTGCTTTAAATTTAAAGTATTTTTCCACACTCACTATGAGTTACAATATGCTCATCCACCAAGGACACAGTTCAGTGGGTTGTACTTGTACATACATTGCCATGAACTGAGCTTGTGTGATTTGGGTATCATATATCATACCCAAACACCAGGGGGTGTATTTTCTTAATACATTGGTGAATGAAATCTACTGAACTCTGCCAAGGGAATTGAGATTTAGTAGCTCATAGTGACTCGTTCGGAGAAATGTAACTATGAGCAGAAATTGATTCACAGAAGATATTTTTTTGCAAATTGAACCTCCCCACAAATTGCAAAAATAAATTGATTGCAAAATCTAGGTGTTTTGGGTACGGTACTTGTTTTGGCAGAATCTGTATTAACGATTGTTTTTTTTTTTTAAATCAATTTTGACTGTAGGTAACAATTACATATTACCCCTCTGACAAGCATCATATATTCCATTTCAGAAGCGACATCATAGACATTACCTGTAGTAATGATTATATTAACAGTCAATAACAGTAATTTGAACTTAACATGTAACATAGAATACAGTTAACAATTTCCAAAATGACATGCTTTGAGCAATTCAGAATAGGAGAAAATGGATAAAATAGCTCAAGCACAGATTTTGCTCTTTCTGTAACATCAAAACAACACAAACACATCTCTTAAGTATGATCATTTGAAAAAGATGCCAAAAGTATTCCTGTTGTACATTCTATAAATACACCTCTATATCTAAGGCCGTATGAACAACCCAAAGGGCGGTTCAGTTGCTCTGGAGGACAGTTGGAGCAGTGCAATACCCATGCACTTGATGCTACTCTGAATTTATTTCTGAGTATTTTTGAGACTACTTAAAATTAATCTTAGTTCAAATAACTGTCATAACATTTTTTCTCAGAGGACACTTTGCTCTGTACTTGATGGCTGGTCATCTGTTTGATGGTTTAAATTGGTAACTTTGGGGAAGAATATTTGTTAGAGTTCGGAAGAACTAAATGGCAAGGTTATTACAGTTTTGTGGAACACTGACTATTTTATATGCAGTTTTATTGATAACATTTGGAAACTGAAATTTTGAAGGAATTCAGTACCCTCTGAAAATGCACTTTCTTGCATTTGATAGTCCACTGTGAAGTTTCGTGTGATTATTAGGTTGAATTACAGTCTTGCAAAGGGCTAAATTCTTATTAAGAATGAGATTTGTCCACTTTGAGTATGAGCATTTTTATTGCTAGACGCCATATTTTTTAAGACACTGCATATGTGAGCAACGGAATTATACACAGCATTGAAAAAGATTCTTCAAAAGGGCAGATTTAGCGAAAATGAATTGGTTGCTGCAAGTCGCTATGTGAAAGGTTTTTGATCAAATGTTCTAACCTTGCCCCTTAAATGTTGCTCTTTTGGTTTTATCTATCCGTTGTGCTATACTTGAATGAGAGCCAGAACACTTGACATAATGACCACCAAGCTATTTTGGGAGGAAACAAACTGGCACTTTTTTTGATGCATTTTCTGTATTCTTGTAATGGGCCTAGGCTATCATTTGCAGGCAAATTAAGAAATTTCATATTTTGTGAAAATGCGCCACTGCCGCTGCAAAGGGACCTAAACATGCTAATGTTTAATTACATTATGTGAAAATAATGTGAAACGATTCTCAACATTGAGTATTACCATAATTAATTAGCTTAATTAGAAGACAAAAATAAAATCGGGGAAACTGATGGGCGCATCCATATTGCCAATAATCTCACGGGCATTGTGACTTCTCGGCCATACGCGGCATGCTTACGTCTGTCTATGTTTGTCCCATGATGATTGTAGAAACAAAGTAATTTACTTTTTAGTATACCATAGGTTTAATAGGTTGTAGTCCTTTTATCGACGCACATCTGCAGGATATATTCCAATATAAAGAAATAACTGCTTCCGATTAAACTAAAGAGACATTTCACCAATATCGAGTAGGCCTCCTTACTTCTGATTTAAAGATTTTACCACAGCTCCCACAATAGTGCGAAACAATTGAAGTCCCACTTGTCACACATTACAGTTCAGTGAGCCAGATAGCAAAAATTAGACGTTATTCACAAGGTACCAACCTTGGATGTATCAATTGATTTTACGCGGGAAAATTTCAAGTGATTGGATCGCATGTGAATTGAGGGGCTCTAATGAATGGCTCGACTCGAGCGTTAATGCTGTTATAGCAGTTTCGGCGGGCATTTAAAAAACGTAGAATACAGTGACGTTTTGTGAGACACACATAGAATCCGCTAAAATTGTAACATTCCTCGCACACCTGACTTATTTGTTTGGCAAATGGCCGCTCCATCGACCAGCGGAAACAATAAGCAAGCATAGCGTGATGAGCCTTTAGCATCATGTATTTGCTGCCGTAGTGCTAAAATCCAATCCTGCAACCATGTCTCAAAGATGTGCTAATTTGAGAGCTTTACTTTTGGTGTAGATACTGACATAGCTGCCAATGCCAATATCTGCAGAAGGGGTGAATTGCATTATTTTGTACTACTTTTGGAGAGAAACATGCTTTTGCTTGTTTTCAAGAGCTTAACAAAAACAAATACAAATAAGCCTAATTGAATGAACACTATAGGTGATTAGTGGAATTTAACAATTATTGTCATCGATCCCACTTCAATATTAAGTTCTTCATGATTCCAAATCCTGCCCTGCCATTTGCAACCAAGTTACAGACCTATTTTCACTCTACCTATAATAATATAAAACAAGGGTGCAAGATGAACCTCTCTGATAGATCATGCAATATAATGACAACAGAACTCTCCACCTACACAAGCTCTTGTCAAATTGTTGATCTCAAAGGCATGATAGGGCATCCAAGTATCACTTGAGTTCAATAAGTTAAAAAAGTAATAGGCATCCATTCACCATAACAACCCATGAAAGTGAAACACATTGTATTGTTGAACACACTTTAACAATCCCCCACATGGATCGTGGGCGAAGTAAAATGATTGCCCCGGAGGAAAGTTGGGGTTTGTAAAAAAATGTGAATGCGTCTTCTGAAGAAGAGCCGTGCAATGCAGGACTTGCCCTCTCCCACCTATTGTATTCCAGGGGAGACAAGTTACGGGTGATTTTGCGACCTTGCTGAGGGACCTACAAAAAGGCCCTATAGATTGATGTAAGAGCCGGGAGTTGGATGGACATTGAAGTTTGAGTCAGACTTACACTTCCCTCATGGGGATTTGTCTTTAAAACCTGTCCTTTACTGTACATATAAAAATATAAAAATTACATAGCAGCCCAAAAGTTTTTTCAGCCGTCCAATCAGTCCAAAGGTAGGAATTTTGAAATTCAGAAACAGGCAAAAATTGGTAACTTAAAAACATAAGTTAATTATGAATGCTCATAAAATATGCTAGGGATAGGGACATTTCAGCAATGGAATTAAGGATAAGCTATAATTTTGTATCATCTTACTTTGTCTTAATCTTATGTGCAAATTCAGTGTACTGTAGAAGAAATTTGTAATTTGTATTTTCTGTCCGTAAACAGACAGAAATTACAACACAGTAGCCAATGTAGCAGTGCAATACAACTAAATCACTCATAACATCAAAACACAACATCAGAATCAACTGAAATTGTAAAAATAACCTTTTCTTGAGGATATCTAATGAATCTTAAACAAAAATAAATGTTCTAGGATCACAAAATGCACCTTTAAAACAAAGTCAGTTAAGTAAATGGTTAGTCCACCCCAAAATTTGTGTTAAACCAAGCACTATGCTTGTAACGACACATAATATATGGTTAAACAATTTTCCTTTAGTGTTCTCCCTGTCTGCATGACGTTTGAGGTCACTGGCTCCTAGACTTGCAGATAAGTTCTGTCTTGTATGCTATCCCATTATGTGTAACTCAAGAGAGAGAGGGAGAAAACATATAAAGGATTTATCAACCCTGAAACATGTAAATATAAGAGATCATCATGTGACAGATTCCTGCAGTGGTGCATCATGGGATATTACAGACAAGGCCAATTAAGAAAAACCATCATCGGAGCTACTGATTTGTACGGCTATGTGATTAACACCCTGTGGCGGGGGAGTCGGTTGCGCATGCCAAATGTGTTTAAAACGTTGTCACATTAGCTTCAAACTTAGAATTGCATTGTCTAGTATTGACGTTGATTGAATTTTTGATTTGTAGGGTTTCCCCGCAGCAGATTTCAGTGTTCAAGAAAACACAAAAATTATTAATTAACAAGAATCCTCAGTAGCTACCGTTTACTGATCACAATAGCATTGTGTGTGTAGTGTGTATGTGGTGAGGATTAAGCAGTGGAGCTGCATAAATGAAGAATTTATTTCAGTGGAATTCTTTTTGCAAGGGTAAAAAGCGCTAAGAATAGTAATAACTGTGGTTGTTGATTTTTGCATGTAGAAAGAGAGACAGATCTTGTGAACTTTGTTACCATTTGCTAGCAAGCATGTAATAACATGCAGTAAGTATTTGACTGCTCATTTAAATATACTCAATGCCAGCATATCCCAGTGTAAATCTCTTGCTTTATCTTTTCTTGTGGAAGGTATAAATTTGAGATTGAGGATGGTCTTATCAACCTTCTTGGTTTCTATTCAGTGACCCAATTGATTCAACAACCTTCTGTTTATCTTGCTATGTAACCAGCTCGATTGAAATATATTTAACTACTTAGTTCTCCGGTAAGCAAGGCCATGGGTATTTATTAATCTTCCCTGGAGCGGCCAGCGCCGCACACAAGTGTTGAAAAAAAAAAAAAAAACCCATATGCGCTTGGCCGGATTCGATCCGTCGACCTCCTTTAACGAGTGAGGCGCTCTAACCAACGCGCCAAGACTGGTTGGTAGAGGAGCGATAGATTAGGGTTGTTTAGTTCTGTTTTTTTTCACAACTTGTGCGCTGGCCGTCTCCAGAAAGATTAATAAATACCCATCCTTGTCTCCTGGAGGAATAGTAGGTAAATCTTTCAAAACAAATATCAATTGTATATGTAAAATATACCGTTCTGATGATATCCGCTAGTAAGCGATGACAACGTTCGGAACTACAACCTCATAGATGCTATCTATCCGCTCCTCTACCAACCCAGTCGTGTGGCTCAGTTGGTTAGAACGCCGTCACTAGTAATACGGATGGGTCTCACGGGTTCGAATTCCGCCAAGCGCACATATGTTTTTTTTTTTTTCAATCACTTGTGTGCGCTGCCGTCTCCAGGAAAGATTAATAAATACCCACAGCTTCAGAATTGTTTTTGTGTGCGGATGAAATAATGACCTTAGTCGTTTCCCCTAATACAGATCTTACCTATTTGTTTTCGGTGTCAAGAGAATGTACGCTGGGGGAAATGTCCTTGTTTAAGAGGATTTTCCTCGTTTTTCGCCCCTGGCTGAAAATCAGGGGGATTTGCGAGGGTGCGATATGTCTGTATGTGTATGTAATGTGTGTGTAGGTTGTGTGGTCCAGTTTGGTTAGGTTTTTGGTTAGGTTTTTCGTTTGTCGCTCTCCTTCAAGTTTACACCAAACTTAGGTTTAAGGTGCAGTAGGGGTTTCCTTCATGTGTGGTAGGTCAAAGGTCCTTTACCAAGGTCAAGGCCGTGGCGGCGCCAGACCCTTTTTCGGGTGCAACCGGTGGCAAAGTGAAATTTTGGGGGGGGGGAAAGGAAATTCCTGGTGTGCATAAGTATCAAATATTTTGGAGATTTTTAACTGCAATTTGGCCCAAATCGCAGATTTTTCCCAAAATGTTTTGTGATTTTTGGCCCCCAACGCCGAATTTTGCAAAAAGCCCTCAATATTGTTCTTTAAACCGGGGGGGGGGGGGCAAACTGGAGGGGCAAGAAAAAAATTGTAGGGGCCGCCACTGTCAATGGTCATCTGAGTTCATTTCAGACTGCCATCTTGCCAGGGGTATGGATCAATTTACTTGCTGTATTTTGTCTCCCGCGCGAACTGAGTTTCGGAACGGACTATGAGAATGAGCAGCGTCCGTCCGTTCCTCCGTCTGTGAACAAAATGTTAACCCAGTTGTATACGATTTATCTGAGTTCCTTAAGGGCGACAATGATTAACTTGTGGAAAAGCAGCTGATGTTTTCCTCAGACCTGAAAATTAGATTGTGCCGTAAAATATGCTAATTAAGAAGCTATTTCATAATTTTTGAAAACTTTCCTGCAAGGCCTGTTAACAAGTTTTTCTGGAGTTCCTAAGCGTATAATATGTAACTGGTGGAAGAGCGGCTGAAATTCTCGACCCATAGATTTTGGGCGTTTTCTGGGCAAATGATATGCAACTGAGCTAATTATATGCACAAACAGCTTAATTGCTATATTTTTTGAAACGGTACATCGGATACTCAATTCCTGCGCTGCAGGAAAGCCATCCTGTGGCCATCTTTTGTGCATTTGGAAAAGTATGTGATATATGCGGCTTAGGTATGCAAATGAATATTAATATGCGTAATTGGCTGTTCTCTGAAACGGTACAATCGATAGGCACATTTCCTTCGCTACATGAGACTCTTTGCGATGGAGGGGTGAGGTTTGGGAGGGGGGGGTGTTGCGGGTGTTGGGGGAGGGTTTGGTATTGGGGTGTGGGAGGGGGGTTGGGGGTAAGTATTGTGGGGTTTTGGGGAGGGGGTAGGGTTGTGGGTGTTGGGAAGGCGAGTTGGGTATTGCTAGGTGTTGGGGGAAGGGGGTCGGGTGTTGCGGTGTTTGGGGGAGGGGGTTGGGTAATTGTCGGGTGTTGGGGAGTGGGTGGTGGTGGGTATTGCGGGGTGTTGGGGGAGGGGTGGGTATTGCGGGTTTGGGGAGGGGTTAGGGTGTTGCGGTTTGTTTTGGGAGGAGTGGGGTTGGTATTGCGGGTTTGGGGAGGGGTTTGTTCTATGCGGTGTGGAGAGGTGTTGCCGGGTTTGGGGGAGGGTAGGGTAGTAGTGTTGGGGTTGGGTTGGTGCGGGGTTGGTAGTTGCGTGGTGTGGGGCGTGGGTTGGGTTCGTATTGCCGGTGTGTAGGCGGGTCGGTGTTGTTGTGTTTTGGCGGGTGTGGCATTGTTGTATTGTGTTGGCGGAGGGTGGACGTGTTGTCTGTGTGGGGCGGGGGGCGTGTTGTCTTGTGTTGGGGGAGGGGTAGGGAGGTTGTATGGTGTTGGGGGATGGGTGGGGTTTTGTATTTGATTGGTAAGGATGAGGTGTTGCCGGGTGCTGGGGAGGGGAATGGCCGGTTGCGTGGTGTTGGCGACATGGGAGGTATGTTACATGGTATTGGGTTGGGGTGTTAGGGTGTTAAGGAGGGGTTTTGGTGTGCGGGGGTTGTTTGGCTGAGGGTGTGGAGTTGTGGGGTGTTGAAGAGGGCTGGGTTTTGCGGGGTGTTTGGGGAGTTGGGGGGTGTTTGCGGGTGTTGGGGAAGGGTGGAGTGTTGTGGGGTATTGGTGAGGGGGTTGGGTGTGAAGTTCTCATTTTATTGATGTTGGTGATCGCAACATCGGCGGGGACATATTTTACGCAGTCGCGTTAATACCAGTTCGCCTTGTTGAAATTTTGGTAGTGCCAAAATTGTAGCTTTTTTTCTTTGATTTTCACCTGTTTTTGGGTGTTTTTTAGCTTCTTTTTTCCATCTTTCCCCCTTTTCTCTTTTTTGTCCTATGGCCTCTGACTGCACCCCTGGGTACTTTTCCATACTTTTAAGTGTGTCTGTTTTTGCTCCATTTTTTTTTCGGCGGTGGGGAGGGGGTTTATGAATGGGTCAATTTAGCCCGAACTAAAAGAGCTCACCAGCTAGACCACATGTCTGAAATGCCTTTTCATTACAAGCACACCCATAAAAAATGTTCATTTCATCATTGAGCTTGGCCATTTGAAGCCACTAGCCAGTCACTTCTATTATTTTTAAATTAATGTAAAAGTTCATCATAATTTATAAGCTGGTATCAAACATTTTCTCAGTTTTACAGTTTCTGGATCAAACTAAAACAGGACTTTAACATGCATGAAACACAAGAGTTATCATCTCAAACGATCACAAAATTAATGGGTGTTTGTTGTAGCATCGTGACATACCAGGAGAATCTAATAACAACACGATGTCATTACCGAGTACCCCCATGTTTTTGTAAACAGGAGGCGATGAGCACCAGTTTGGTGGTGATCCCCAAGGGTTGCCCAAATGATTATGCGTGACCCGATTGTGGTGTCAAATGCAAGGCGTCAGTCGTGGCACTCTAGACCCGCTGCCAAGAGAGAGGATGAGACTCAGCCAGATGTTATCTTCTGAAGATGCAGTGTTTAGAGAAAAATTTGCATTTTTGAAGGGTTGTTCTAGCGGGGTATTTCGTGGAAAGACCTCTTTTTTGGTGGAATGGTGATGTCTCTTGCCTTTTTTCTGTGTTTGGGATCTTGTATAGGTTCGCGTGTTCCTTTGGGTGTGACTTTTAATGTTTTGTGTCGTGTGTACCTATTGGTGATTCCATAGGTGAGGAACCTATTATTATTTATCCCAACTTGGAATCTCTTAATCTGTGTATTTTCTTATGTTACTTTGTAATCCTATTAACTCAAATCTGTAAGGCTTAATCCTAACATCAATCCTCCAAAAACTTTAAAAACAAATTAATATAGGCAGAGTATAGTAGAGTGCAAATGACCCCGAGAGCATAGAATAATAAGAGGGGCGGGGGGTTGGAACCATTTGAATTTTTAAAAGATGGGCATCTCTTCTACCAAACTATATAGACCTTTTGATAGTAGGCAAGCATGTCATGTTTCCATGGAAACATAATCGATGGCAGATGGTAATGAGCTAGTTGACTGTATTATGGGGGAAATGAGGTTCAAAAATAGGGGATTCTGATTAAATTTTTGACACCCGACGCTGTTCCTTCCTAATCTGTTCCTGCTGCAGCCGTATCATTTCGACAGGTATATTCCTCAGTGATTTTAAGCACAAGAAGCTTTAAGAGTATTGGTTCTAAAATCAACTTATTGTACGTCACTTGCGTAAGACAGGCGAGAAGCCTAGCGCTCGTATGTACTGTGTACATGTTAGTTTGACGATGACAGCCGTGTCACATCAACAGAATCCATCCATGTATGGAATATGAAGTGCCCATTATGAATCATCAGTAGTAGTTTCACCGGAATGGTACATACGTCTTTTTCCCCCGTCATGCTAGATTGTAACACGGTATTTATCGTCCCGTTTTTTTCTCCAATTTCAATTATTCAAATGTCACGTTTCGTCTGTCATTAAGCAAAGCTCTGTCTTTTAGCAGGCCTGCGAATAGCGCAAGCGGGGCCACGCACTTTGGTGAAGAATGTTTTATTGCTGTGAATTTTTCAGCCGCACAGCTTGTTGTGTATGCGTGCACACATGTGTTTGTTATGATTTTTCTATTCGGAAAAAAACAACAATAAACCGTAAGGTAATAATGAAGCTGTGAGGAGATGTTCATCACAGGTAGTCAATTGAATCTAAATTCAATCCCTTTCTTGTCTATTTTTTATTTTGTAAGGTATCTTTGATTGAATAAACGTAAATTATGTTCTTGGTGTATTTTCATAACCATGATATAGCCGTATTATTTTGATATATAGTGCTGTAAAGTGAGTCATGTAGTGTGTGCAGCCTGTGACTCCATCATCAGCCAAACAGTATGGTAATATGTCTATGCCGGTGACACCTAGGTCCCATTTTAGTCCGCTAGCCGCAGGAAAAGTCTCAACCTTTACAAGGGCTGCTGGGGGAAAAGATGGAGAGAGAGCTTCCTCGACGAGACCTTTTGGCCATGTGCGTCTGCTTCCTCTTAAGAAATAGCCAACAACAGACAAACTAACAACAAACTGCTGTATTAATCTGATCTGCCACCACTGGATGTCCGTTTTCTGTCAGCATTTCAACGTAAATGGGAAAATTGAACCGCGCATTATCCCACCGGCTTTTCGTGTAAGTGATAGTAATAAATCAAGCTGTGAAACTTGATAAAGGGCTTCTTCTCGCTCCTCTTATTTTTAAACCGAGATATGATTCGATATGCCGGCGTCTCCGGCAGTTATGCATACAGTAGGGGGAAATTTTAAGGTCGTGATAATGCAAATTCTTGTGATAAGTGTGCTCGTCATGCATCATTGTGCACAGTTTATAGACTTGATTATTTAAATGACTTGTGCATCATCATGAGTCGGGTAGTCATATAGAGTTGATGGATGATGTAGGCTCTCAGAGTGGACATTGAGGTTCCTAATCTCATGTTGTCATCATGCATTACGAGAGCCCTTTCTAGCAAATTGGGAGCAAAAAGTCAGCTGTGTGAATTGATTTACAGTATTAATATGATAGCAATAAAAATGCAAAAAGCACCTCTGGAATTAAGTTAAAATTTAAACCCAGTGTTCCCACACCATGTTTCTTTCCTGGTAACGTATATTTGGAATACCGTAGTGGAACACCCTAAAACCATGCAATCTGGTAATTTTTATCTTTTGAACTTGACAACTGGAATTTGAGTTGCATGTCGTCTGCAGGGCGAGATAAGTAGGGAGTTAAAAAAAAACAGCACGCACCGTCTGCCTTTTTGATCATGTACACAAAATGTTTGGATCAGGCTTTAGTCATGATACTGAGTGTGCTGTGTTATATCTGTCTACATGGCAGCCATTTTGATGAGAACCTTTACACTGGCCAAAGAATGTAGCCATTTCGAACAAGATTGGAATTTTGCGTGATTTTTAACATTCCAAAACAATTTTTTAATGTTATATGTATTGTAAAAAAATTCCTGTGAACTAATTGAGAGGTGCTCGCTTTGCTCTTCTTTAGAGTGATTTACCATATGACATTTTGTATCCCTCTATAGTGCTTTGTAGAATTATTTAAACAAAAAACCTGAAAATTGTGAGGTTTGCAATCAGTTGTATGATCCCTGCATAAACCAGTTAACACTTGTGACATTTAGAACGCCCTTTTGGGGGCTTTTGTGGGCATGTACCATTAGATCTAATGTCTGGCAGGCAGAATTAGCTGTGTTGACAATGGAAAAATCTAATTTTGTTCATTTTCGTTATTTCCCTTGCAAATATTAAACAGATGATGATGGATGTCTTTTAGATAATGGATATGTCTTTTAGATAACATATTTTGTTCCATTTGAATAGCAAGACATTTGTTGCTTGTAGCTAAAATAAAATAATTTTAGCTTTTGTTCAAATGGTTCCTTGGTAAGGTAAATGTACATGCCACAAAATGTAAACAAAACAAATATTGTCAGAAGTTAACTGGTCTATAATAACTGGAACATAATTATAAGCAGACCATATGAAACTTTTAGTGAAACTGCAGTAAGTTTGTGCAAAAATTTATAAAGGTTTTATTTACCTTATTTTAAATTTGTAGTTATTGACTTAAAGGTGGGCGACCCAATCGACAACCTCGTCCCCCCACTTTATTCCACCAAACTTGTTGTGATTTTTTTATCAAAAGGAAAGTAACATAATTTTATGTTGTCCGATAGGAAAGACATTATGGTAGCATGATTCGTGTGTGTGTTCGTTGTCAGTTAGTCTGTGTGTGTTCAAAGTTTTGGTAGACCTTTGGTGAAAATGTTGGCCTAGCATTTTAGTCAGTGATCAAGTTCATATTTGGGATACTTTAATGAGGCAGGGTGTCTTATGTGGGTCAAGGTGAAGAGGCAAAGGTCATTCAGGGGTACTTAGGGTCATTTTATCTGCTGCAGGTGGTATACACTTTTGGTTAAATGTGTCTAGCATTTAAGTACAGTGAGGATCAAGTCCATTACTTGGTATGCGTATACATGAGGCAAGGGGGGTCTTATGTGGGGTCACGATGACAAGGTGTAGAATTCATTAAGTCTAACCCATCGTACACGTATGTTACAACCCATGTAAGAAACACGTAAGTTACTGTTAGATGATCCCGGTACTTACAATGTGTTTGACTTAAGATGGGTTTATGATGCGTCGTAAGTATTTGTGAAATCTACCCCTCGTTACATTGAAAGAGGTGTTCCTTCATCTTCAGACTCAAAAGTGATTTTCGTTGCATTTTCTGAAAGTGGTGATTTGATGCATCATTTGAATCAAAAAACTATCATAGATCTTACTGAATATGAAGCAAGTAAGATAGTACAAAAATGCAGTGAAGTACATGGAATGTGATAGATACCAGTATAAAGCAAAAGAGCACCGGGGGAACATAGGAAATTAAAATAATCTATGCCAACATGTTGCAAGCAAGATAACCCTGCATGACCTGCCACACAGACATGAGATGAATAGCAAAGAGTTGAACTACAATTGCTTTACAATTTTGAGGTAGGCTACCTATTGTAGCTAAACAACCCTTAGGATGAAGACATGCATTCACAAAGTCATGATCATGAACCATGTGTATACATTGTAGGTCCACGTTCGGACTGTGGCTATGGTCAAGTCAGCTTATTGAAAACATAATTATAGTAGGAATGGCATGAATTTTATTGGTATAGATGTTATTAATCTTTAAACATTTTGAAGTTGCTCCGGGGTACCATGCTGTGGACCACAAAATGGCCCCTTAACTGTATACTTGGTAAGCAGAACCACTGGCCCAGATACATGGTATTTGCAGATTGACCACTAAACCTTTTAGGCTTTTGTACTTTGACCTCATTTGAAAACCACATGACCGATTAGCTTACAATGCTGTATTGTGTTATTTAGCTAGAATCAAAGGGTCACACTTTGGTCAGATAAAGCAAAAAAAATGGAATCACACCATTTTTTCTATTCAGAAGACTGTAGGCATGGATAGGATAAAGGGACAAGTGATATTAATTTTTTGCACTTGGCAACCTTTGAACTTTTCAAGTAGTTTACTTTCACTACAATTTGCATTGCATTCAAAAACCGAGCCACATGGAATATTCATCTTCAATTTTTACTGATGTACAGAGGCAAAAAACATCAAGGTTTTACAACAAGATTGTTCCATATTGACAGTTCTTCTTGATTAATGCATCCTTTGGTGTGAGTTGAGATATGCATTCCTTTGGACTTAATGTTGAAACAGTTGCCACAAGGTTGTTTGGTGTTGAATTGTCAGGTCTTTCCCTGGGGTCTTTTACTCTGAGCCTAGAGGAGCTTGGCTGTCTACTTTCTGTAATGTATTGTTGACTAAGATGAAGCCATGTTACCTTGCTTGTTGAGTGCCATATTCTTAGTTAAAAGATAAAATAAAGTTGGACACAGAAAGTTCTTGGATATGTTTTCGCATCAGTATTGTGTCAAAGTCTGATAATTTTGAAAGTTTTCTAAATATACATTTTAGAATGAAAATGTCATCTGTGTAGGATATATATCGTCTGAGATGATAACTGTTGATCAAACACATAAAAATTGCGTACCTGGAATTTTCAACTATAACGCAGTTTCCTCAGCAGACTATATGGATGGGAATCAGGCATTCTGCTGTGATGAAGGACTGCAGTTAGCAGTTGAAAATTCTAGGTACGCAATTTTTAGTGTTTGTGATTCAAAAGTTAATCATCTCGGACGATTAAATATACATTTGGTTGCTTTATGTCCTTGCTCTTGCATTTAAACACCTTGCTTGTAAAAAAGCTGGCAAAAGTGGCTGGAGTAAGAACGCCGAAAGATGCAAAACCCCAAAATCCAGAGATGTAACTTTTCCAGAAAGTCCCGGATTTTTTGGACATAAATAACAAAAATTCCGGAAATGTAAAAAAATAGAATTTTCTTTTTTTTTTAAAAAAAAAAAAAAAAAAAAAAAAAGGTATAACTGCATCAAAACCCCAATTTATAAGTATCAATTTATTTTAGTGAGGTTCTTGTACCCTAACTCACTAAAAAAATACTTCCCCGGAGCATCCCGCCGGATGCTACACTACAATTAAGCCTTCCGTGGAATTCAATTTTTGGCATTTTCAGGAAAGGGACTAACTCCGTTACAAAACAACATCCCCCTTTCCCCCTTTGAACCACAATTTGCACTTTTGGGTTTTCAAATGGCCATTGCATGTACTAGCGACCACTAACACTCGGACCAAAATCTATATTGCAAGTAGATTTATTTCCTCATTCCAGTCAGAAACCCCCTTTGTGTCAAATCATACACATGGATTCTTGCCTTTGTAATCGACACAGTTACCATTTTGGAAATTCTAAAGTGCAACTTTTGGTTTTAGGGTTTTGTGTCTTTCCGGCATTTTAATCTCGACCCTTTTGCACAGCTTTTTTACAAGCGAGAAGTTAAATGAAAGCGGCGCGTAGCCAGCCCGTTGTTTCCGAGGGGGCAATTTCCCGTTAGGTGCAACAAATATCCGGATCACAAGCAAAAAATTCCCGATCGCAGGGCAAAAGTCTGAAAAGGGGCTGATTTAACCATTAATATCCATGTTTTATTTCCCGATTCCCCTCTAAGATTTATTTTCAGAGGGAGGCAGCTCTTCTCCCTTTGCGCACCACCTGGCTACGCACGGAATGAAGAGTAATACCTTGGCAACCAAATGATATTTCACACAAACTTTCAAATTAAAGCACTTTGGCACAACCTGATCGAAAAACAGGCGAGATACTTTTTGTGGCACAACTGTATTCTTAAGTTAGTTGAAGTTTTTGTCCCGCTGTAACGAGTGCGGGAGGTACTATAAAATGGGTCCCGTCCGTATGTCCGTCCGTATTCCCGTAGAGATCCGTGATAAAAATTTAACACTGAAACGTTGGGCATATCTTTTTTTCTGGAATTGTCTATAGTAGCCAACTTTGGTTATGTCTGAGGGGGTACCACCTACTCACCTGTAATTCATGCCCCCCCCCCAGGGTCCTCCCCGGGTCTGTCAGGGGGTAGGGGAAAAAAATCAAGGGCAAAGGTCCATATTACCCGAAAATGTCACATGTTTATCAATTTTATTGGAGTTCTGTAAGGGCTACGATGATTACTTGGTGGAAAGAAGCAGGTTGATGATTCTCAACCTGATTAGAATTTTGGGTGTACAATATGCTAATTAAGTATCTAATTTGCATAATTATAATGAAATTTTTCCCGCAAGGCCTGTATACAAGTTTTCTGAGTTCTGTAAGGCGTATAATGATTTAACTTGGGGAATGAGTGGGCTGGATCAGTTCTCGCCCTGATTATATTTTGGGCGAATTTTTTTTAGTTCTAGTTGTTACATGTGGGGGTCCTTCTTTTGGGTTGCCAGCCTGTTTTACATTTCTTGAAAATTAAAATATGTAAATTCAATATTTTGCCGCTTTCCAGACCCCGTATGGGGGGTTCCCAAATTTAAATGTGATACATGTTTTTTGTCAAAAAAAAAATAGTGTGGCACATTGAGTAAATTATCATATTTTACATTAGTGAATTTCAGGGATTTTTGCAAGTGCTGAATTTTAAGATTCTCTTGAGTCTTTTCTGAGTACCATTAATTTTTTGGCGAGCTAGTGATGGCCAAAATTAAGGGTGGACTGGTTCCGTTTTTAGTGTCATTTAGTGAGCGCGATATTCGGCGGGGACATATTTTTACTCATCGGTAAATAAGGATGAGTTTCCGCCTGTTTCTATCTAATATCTTTATAGTTTTAGGTCTAACTGGTGTTTTAAAGAGGGATATGGCCTGATTTAAGTATATCAAGTTTTCATCTGATTTGAATTGGCCTTCACCCCAAATCACCATCTGTAAATTTCGCCTGATATTTCCTCGTTTGATTTGACGGCTGAAACTTTTTTGGTACTGTGTAAAAACTAATATTGGGCGACCAAAATGGATTACACTTTTCGCTCATACTCCCAAACCAACATCCTTTAGTTCTAAGATTTCACAGGTAAATGATACAAAATAGTAGCTTTCTTTCTGATACCAAATTTTTCGACCACTTCCTGCTTCTGGAACGAGCTATTAGCGATTCTCACCATGGGCCCTTTTAACATGAATCTATGGAATTCATCATGGAAAAACAGCAAGCATCTAGAGGGCTTGCAGTAATAGGTTTAACCAGTTGGCTACAAGGCAATAGCATGTAAAAAATAAATTAAGTCTTGTCAGGAAAAGAAATCAAATTTCTTTTAAACATCAAGCTACACTTTTGAAGAAAATCCCACTAACTTCAGAAATTTTTCCTTAAGGCCGACTCAGAGATTCCTGAGGAGGTCGCCCTCATTTTCCACACAAATCTTGTTTTGCAATGTACATAATGCTTGTCCATATACTAATCATTTGTGGAAATTTGCTAGCTTAACAAATTCCTTCATATAGAAAATCACAACTTTGTTATAAAATTCCCGTATCCGGAATTTTTGTTATACACTAGTATCCCTATGGGACGTAATGCTACACATAAATGTTTACTGCATCAAAACGAAAAATCCGATTCATTTCAATTTCCGGAGTGTGCATTTTAGTTACTATCTTTTAGTTCTAGTTGACTATTGTTTCATTATTCAAACAAAAAATAATATTCGAAATCTCGGAGTCAGACTTTAAAGAAGCAATTTGTCACCTATTTGTAACATGTTCCAGTGAAAACATCAAAGAAAAGCTCTCAATATTCAGATCCACTTTAGCAACTCCTGATTAGTTTCACACGTCGCAAATATCACTGACACAGGAAAGTGAGAAATTTTGCTCTTAAAGATTTAGAAAAATTCTGAAGAGAGGCTGGAGAATTATTTGAAAAGAATCAAATGGGTGAGTTAAAAAACATAAATGGGTGGTAACAATGTGAACTGAGTGCAACACAAAGAAAGATAAAATGTTAGTGCACCGATTTTTCATGAAATCAATTTTGTCTCAGCATCATCCTGTGGAACGTTAAAATCCAAACAAAACGGGAGTGTCCTAACCCCAATACTTGTTAACATTCAGAGCATTAATTGCACAATGAATTTTTATTTAGAGCAGACGGCTCAACCTGCATTATCTGCATAAATTAATTAAAATGGGACAGGTAATTGTACAAAAATTGAATTAAAACTCATTGGTATTAAATAGTGCCTGCCTTTGAGCAGTGTATCATGAAAATTCATGTTCATGAATTTACCGTATGCATATATTTTACACTCTGTGGTTTCAAGTATATTTTGACTAAATGTGAGATTTGTTTGACATTTAATCAATATGGTAATCCAAAGTTGTAGCTGGTAGCACTATTCTTCAATTGTTTACGTAAGTACCCCCAAATACCTGTTCCACACAAACTAGTAAGATATTACCACAAGCAGTAAAATGTGTGTACCACTCCAACATGAAAGGCTGCCTACCGCCTGTTATTTGACATTTCTTACAATAAAGCAGGGGGGAAGGTCGGATATATCTGGCATCCCTCGGAAAATTAGCACTGTATATAAATGCCCAGTAAACCTGTATATAGATTCTATGGTGTTGAAGGCTAATGATACGGTCATTTTTCTGTCATAACTGTGCGAAAACGGTTTACTGCAAAAAGCCACACCCATAAAACGAATCCTATACGTTAACTTCACGAAAAAATGCGATCAACTGTGACAAAGCAGGTCTTGGAAAGGAAATTGAGCAAAATGTGGTGCGATATGAGCCAAATCCTGTCAATACGTCGGGTATATGTTGTGTTGCATGAGCGCCGTAGTCTCGTGTGCGTTTGTATACGTTCGTGCTCTGACCTCGTGGAGTCAATGGGCGTACTGGGACACCACATGAGAATGAGACTAAATTTGAATAAATAACGTTCTCAGCAGTCTAGCAATTTTTGAAATGGCGCGAAAATTGAATTTTCAAATGCATTTTTCTCCAAATTTCTTCTACGAACTAAAAGTTCGCAGAACAAAATTGCTTTAAATGATGTCTTCTTGCCGTATGGTAAAAATTGAATGAATTCATCAAGTGGGTTTGGAGGAATCAATCAGGCATATTAATGCCGATTTAGGGATTTTTTCCATAGAGCTCCACAGGAGCCTGGCAACCTCCAAAATCCCAACTCTAGTATCGAACATCGGGCGTCCTTCCCCCCCTGCAATAAAGCCCAATCCATAAAATTTACAGCTGTTGTTGTTATTCCGGTCATACCCCAACGCGTCTGGAATACATGATGGATCCATATGTTTAATGGTCAATTATTTTAAAAGTGTTCTCCTTCATTTCATTTCCTTTGCTTAGTGAAAAAATTCCCTGTGAAATCTCACCTGTCTTCAGACTCGATTCTTGACGTCGAGGGCCCCGTAATATACTAGTGTGAACAAGAAGTTGTCCCCTGAGAGTTGTGCGAGACAAGATACCTGCCTGCATGCGATGTCGTCGTGTTCCCCCATGTGGATGAATGTAGGTCGTGGAAACTTGCCTGCGGGCATGAGGCTGTACAAATGTATACGTGGATTTTTTTGCCATGTGAGATACAATAGCTATCAAAGTAAAGGTGTCATTTTTTGAAGAAGCCTTGGTTGTGCATAATGTTTGGGGAAAATTCTCTCCTAGCATTACGACTTTTGACTTTGATTCTGGTAATGTTTGCTTCGTAAGGTTTCTCTGTCACCCCAGAGGAGAAAAGGCACTCCAAAACACAAATTGATTCTTTCTTGGCATTTATGACAATGTAGACTGGTGTTAACCGACCTGGAGGTTGCGACCCCTTTTGGGGTTGTGGGCCCTCATTTGAATATTTTTGAAAAGGATCATGAAAATAAAGGTCCTCTTCCTACAAATAGGGACCAGTATTTATACCTTTATTTTACCGATGTCAATTATAAATAACCGGATTGTTCAGCATAAAAAGACAGTCGATTGGACTGGCTGTTGGGGGTCAGCCCAACTTACAAATGTATTATTTAGAATGAAGTCTCAGGGAAAAAAAAAGTTGGGGACCCCTGATGTAGGCAAGTTCAGGGGGCACAAAACACAATTAACTCGGAAATGCTAGCCTTTGTGCATGATTTATAATTCTTGTTTGCATTGCTGCAGATTCATGCAGTATTTATTAATTTAAGCTAGTTGCAAATGAGTCACGAAATAGGGAGATTAATTAAAATTAATGGTGTAATTTGAAATGGAGCAAAGTGATGTGTAGCTGAATTAGAACCATAAAAGCATCGACATACTCAAAATAGGCTAGGTAATGCTTGTAAATAAGGTAATATAAGGAAAGGTCACAATTGTGATAATGATATCATGGTGTGCCTTAGGACAATTTTGATACCAATATAATGGAGTACTTTACATAGAGCAAAAGTTAGGAGTTCATAGACACATAATGTTGATTCCTTACTCTTGATTTGGGAGCAAGAGACTTCGCTATTCCTTCTTATTAAGTGGGTGGGGTTTAGTTTATGAACGCATAATGTCATTGGTTGTCGGCTACTAGGCCTCGGGCTGTACAGAACCCAATCATAGATATCATCCGCATTGCATGAATAAACATGGGATAGGAAATTTATCATATGAATACAAACTTGCCGAATAGTTTTCACCTTACAGTGTACAGGCTCCATATCAGAATTCTATAAGTCAACAAGACTAGAGTTGCAATGTCATAATTCTACAGGGTTTCCCAATCTCTCTCTCTCTTTAGCAGAAATGCTTGGAATGATCTCCCAGCCTTAAGCCCGATGTATACTCCACCATTTCATTGCGCAATGCTGCAATGATATTTTACATCGCAATAACTCATGTGCTATGGGCAGAGGGTGTTTTGAATCAATCCCATGATGCATAGCAATGTGTCTATACCGTACTGTACAAAACACATGTCAGTACTTAGGGATAAAAAGTGTTCCAAAAGTTTAAGAACCACAGACATTTCATAATCATGCAAAAAATTCCCTAAGTACTAACGCTTTGTGGGCTAAAATGAGCATTAAAGTCAGGGTTTTTATGTGTTAAGAATAGGATTTTTATGTGATCACATGACCCTATTGAGGTGAAATTGGAAAACTGGTGCATTGTGGGATTGACTCAAAACACCCTCTGTGCTATGGGTGTCAGGTCAGGTTTTCTTTGTGAGCCTGCTACTGGTATCCTGGTAACCAGTACTACCTGTTCCAGGGCTGGGTTGTCGGCGGCTAAGCCGTGACCCCCGTTGGGTTTCTACGGAAATCCGATGAGGAGGGTACCCTGGTAGAACTTAAAAGAAGATCTCTACCTCTAATGGCATCGGCTCTGGAGAGCTAATGGTGGCCATCCAACACATCGATGTCAGGAAGGGCATCTGGTCAATTATCCTTTGTTCCAATATATATTGCTGTAAATATGAGGTCAATCTGGCCACCCCCATTAATGGGGACAAAACCAGATTAAAACTTTGGTTTTACTACTACTACTCACTACTTTGACACTGTTATACTGTGCATAGATGTTAACAGAAAACCTGATTAATCTCTAACTTTGGAATTAGGCATTTTAGATGACTATCATTTGTTCTAGATGACTATTTTCAATTACTACACAAAAAGTTATATTTCAAAATCTATGAATCAGCCTTTAAGATCACACTATATGCCACTGCTCTGTAACACTTTATTTACCAGCAAATTCTCCAATATTTTGAAACTACCTAGTAATATAAACATTCATTTTTAAATTTATACAATTATTACAAATTGCTATTGTTTGCAAAATATACTACAATTGTTTACCTTGAAAATAATTTGTCATTTAGTTTTTAAAAAGGTGAAAGTTTTATTTCGAAAAATGAAATGTTTTCTCACATAATACAAGTTGCCTTGGGCACAATTGGAATTTTCGTACATTTTAAAGCAATCCTGACAAATCTGTCTGATTCTGTGATATTTAGGGATGTGTGATTCATTGTGTGTGGGCTATTATTTTGTTTGCTATATTGGGGTTTTGATCAATGCACATTGCTCATCATCAATCTTTGGACTGATTACGCTTGCGAGGCAGTGGCTTACCAGGCACAAATGAGTAGAGTTTACACAGCCAACATTTGACTGAAGCACAGGTAACATCCATGTCATCATCAGCATTTCAGTAATCACGCGATATCTCTGGCGACAATTAGAGAAAGCTCCCGAAATCCTGCCTGCACTGGAATAAATTGCCTCTCAAAAGGCGCCTGGGACTCTCGGTGTTTGTTCCACAAATGCGGCCACGTATGAACTACATCACATAGGGATAGTGGATAAGAAATGAAAGTGTAACTGTTTGGGGTAGGAGCGATTTTGGAGTGTGCGGCTTGATGAACTGCCTGTGCGGGGTGTACGGTTACGAGGGCCGCTGTGAATTTCAGAGCCATTTGCGTCGTAGCACGTGGCCATTAAGGGATTCCTTTCAGATAATGTGTGTTGACCAGCTCGTGGAAGTGCAATATCCGACAGATATAATCCCAGGGAATTTGGCTCACTGTGTCAATGTTGCAGCGGTTACATTTGCTAAGGAAAAGTGAAAGTAGGGTAATGTAAATATGTGGGCCATGACAATAAGTATTTGATTGCTCTCCCAGGCTTTGATCAGTTCATGGAGGTTTGTACTTTTATCCTGTGTTTCTTCATCTTCTGTATCCCAAATGGTGTGAGTGGATGCAGTCCTAGTTTTAGCGATAGCGTGAAGCATACAATTATGTATCTGTTTTGTCTTGGGTACTGTAACTAAGCATTTTATCAGCTAAGTAGCCGAGATATTTATGCTAATTTAAGTACTTTAGTTCTTGCTTTCCAAAGATCAAATGTGACATGCTCAAGCTAGACAAAGGCTGTGCTTTCCAAATTATTTTTGAGGTTTTTAAGAATAACATCATTTTGCTTTGATTTTGCTTAATGTTTTTCTAGTGTTGATACAGTTGGGGATGTACTAATTGTTTCACAAAAATAATAAAAAGTTCATTTCTAAATTTAAAGTGAAAAGATAGTTTTGAAGTCATATCCCAATCTGCTTGATTGTGTTACACAAGTTATTTGATTTGTCAAAGGGTAATCTTGATTAATGTCTCTATACTTTTTCTCTTGCAGACCATATGCTCATTGAACCATGGCCAGACAGGATGATATGCATCAATTTGAAGATGCTATGGAAGATGCTGAGAGTGACCTTGTGACCCCTAAAGGCATCATCACTCAAGAGAGTCCTCCAAATCACAATGATTATTTAAATGACATCGATGCGCCAGGCCTCAATCTGACAAGGACCAATGGTGAGCTGCCTGAATCAGAAAATGCCGAATCCGACTGCGGAGGGGAGATCGTGGAGGAGGTCAATGGTACAAGTGGTGACGGTGGCAGTGGTGAAGTTATGAATAATTATAGTGAGGAAGATTATACTGAAAATAGGCAAAGCGAAGATGAGTACGAAGTGGAATATAGTGAACAAAGAGCCAATGGTTATGCAGACGACCAGCGGTACAGCCACGAGGAGGTCACTGAAAGTGATCGAGTGTACCAGGACGATCCACAGCTGGATGTTGCAGAGAACCAGTATCGGGATCAGCATCCCCGAGGTGAAATGGTAGAGTCTCACCAAGTGGCAGAGGAGGATTATGCGCCACAGGAATATGATATCGGAGCCACAGGAGTCGATGAGGGAATTGAGAGAGGTGTGGAAAATAATAACAACCCAGACCAGGAGTATTACCACAATGAGGAAGAGAATGGCAGCCGATACATGAGTAATCAGTTGGAATATACCGAGAGCGACTTGCCTGATTCGCAGGCCATTTCCAATGCGGATAGTAATGAAGCCGGAGCTGATATTGAATATAATCCGGCTGCTCGGGACGATTACGAGGATTCTTATCAGGATCAGGATGAACCTGATCAGTGGATGGAATGTGATAGTGTAGAATTGACAACCCCAGGGGGTAACATAACTCACATAGAGGACACGGGTTTGCATCAAGCCAGAGAGGCCGATCTTGGGGAGAACGACTCGGTCGAGGCTGATCAAGAAGAGCCCGCTCTATGTACGCAAAGTAGTGAAACCAAAGGATTTTATGATAATGAGCCAATTACGGAAATAATTTCTGAACCAGTTGTAAAGGAAGAACCACCTGTGTTGGATCAGGAGGATGTTATTAATGATGATACAGAGGATAAATTTATAGATGTGGAAGATATTAATGATATTAAGGAACCTGACATTCCAATCCATGAGGAAGTGTTTAAGCCAATACCTCCTGATCTGAATAGCTTCAAGCCAATTTCTGTTCCAAAGGTTCCACATGAGACCAAATCTATACCTGAAAGGACTCATTCTGAAGCACAGGAGAGAAAGGAGGTAAGAAAGTCTCCAAACTCTCCACTTCAGTCGCCAGCTTTACCGACTGCTGTAAGAAGAGAAAACGATATTTCACCTAATAATTCAGGTGCTCCTATGCAGAAAACCTCACCCACTAGTCCAGTGAAGAGGAAAGTCATCCGCCAGGCTCCCGGAGCTGCTGCGCGTGCCCCAGTGCAAGCTCAAAGTCAGCCGAGGAGCCAGCAGCAGTCTGGCACTCCCCAAAGAGAGAGGAGAACACTATCCCATAATCCCCCTGCACAGAATACAGAAAGAAGCCCCATCGGAAGGGATAAGCCTGAACGGAGGCAAGATATGGAGCAAGGTGGGCTGGGAATGAAATCTAAAGTGGATACAGGAGCGCCAAGGATCAAACCAGCACCTGGCAGTGCCAAGCCAGTTGCTTCCTTGAAGTCAAGGCTACAGAGTGAGCGACAGGCCATGCTTGAATTGGAGAAAACCCTAGCTGTTACTGCACAGAATAATGCCCAGCAACAGGCTAGGAGGACTCAAAATGCATCAAGAAGGCCTGTGGGATCAGATCAGAAAACAAGTCCTGTCAGTTCGCGGCACAATGATGAGTATGCATCAATTTCCTCACTCAGACGAGGGCAGGACAATCGGCAGGATAATCGCCAGGCACCTGTTGTTTCTCCAACTGGCAAGTCACAAGCAATACATCAGTCCAACAGTCAACAAGTGAGCAGATCACCAAGACCCCCTCCACAAAGAGCACCTGAAGGAAGAGGAGGGACATCATCAAAGCCATCCACATCTCCTGCAAGGAGGATAACTGGCCCAGCTCGGCCTCAGCCCTTACGCCAGGAACAGCCGCGCAACAACTCCAATGCCAACCATCTACCTAGCAGGCTAGACCACTCAAAATCCAACTCAGTACCAAGTGCCTTAATGCAAGGCGGCAATTCTGCCAACCAACGATACTCCTATGACGTCCAAGAAACCCAGTCCAACACCTCAGGCGAGGTTGTCTTCGATGATTGTGCAGAGTGCGGAGCCTACCTAGAGGATAAAATTATGAGCTATCAAGACTCACCGGGTCCCGGTGATGGAGAAAAATACGCCAACCACAGTGGGAGGGAATACCGGGTTCCTGCAAATAAACTTGGCCCACTAAGACGTCGCAATAGCTATGAAATGGCAAATCGCATGTCCTCCAGTGAAGAGGAAGATGAAGATGTCAATGGTATATTTGCTCCTCCTCATCTATCACAACATGGAAAAGAAGATTTAAGTTCTTTAGCTACAAATGGCAAGTATGATAATGGGGATATTAAGGGTTCCTCTTCAAGTGGTGATGATAGGCCAACCATTCCGCCCACTGGTGTAGATGATAACTTGTTGGCAAAATTGGCAGAGAGGGAATTAGCTAATCTATGGAAATCACATGAGAGACTTAAACCAAGTGAATCCACAGACAGTGGCATAAGACAGGACAGTAGTCGGCAGTCAACTGCTTCTGATTATTCCAGTCCTCCTATGACCCCAGGAGAGCATAATAACAGACCAGAACCGAGAAAGGTTCTTCCGAACATTAGTCCCATGGAATATGATGTAGTTGGACTTAGACTAGGCAGGCCATTCTGCAACCATTAATGAAAGTACCATGAATCTCAGCACTAACCCTCCTCAACCAGAAGAAGATCAATTTTCTGATGCAGAAGAAAATGATAGCCCAACAGCCCCGGTTCAAATCCAAATGGCTCATCAGATCAGTATGTCGATGGCAATTCCACATATTCAGGCTCCTCATTGGACTATGGAACTGAAACTCCTGATTCTGGCACCTACTCTGGTCGCAATCTGCCCCGGAGTGCCAACCATGACCAAGGGCCACAAGTGAACATCAAAGAGACAATGAAAGAACTTCAAGATGCTCTGTCCACCAGCAAGAGTGCCCTGATGAAGACACCATCTTTCTATGTCCAGGAGGCACCACCTGAGCCTGTGTGGATCTTACAACCCAATACTGTCAAGAAGATGGCAGAAGATGCAAGGAAAGCTAGGATAACAGAGGAGAGAAAAAAGAGGTGAGTAGCGTTAGAAAATTGTGATTATACATAATTATTGAAAACTATTCCAAAATTAGCAAAAGTGGATTTCAAATTTTAACCATTTCATTTTGTAATGACAGATGAAATTCTGAATGAACAATACTTACAGATTTGTGGGGTGTGAAGTGATGTTGGTTATGGTGGGTCCATAACTTATCGGCAGATGTTGGCCAACGCTAACCTTTCGAACATGCTTTATGCATCAAGTACATAAACATACACATTACCTGAAAAGTGTGTGTGAGAGGCTAGCGTCGACCATCGTCTGCAGTTGAAGTATGAACCCACCATTACTCTTTCACCTCCAGCACTATTGACTTTCTCAAATGAAGCATGTGTGTGTGTGTGTGGCTTGGGGTATTCTTCAGGGAGGACACAAATTCAGTTTTTCCAATGCTATCAGTCATGAAAGAAATAGAGAAAAAGAAAAATCTGCCATGTTTTAGACCACAACTCAATATTTCCAAGACTGAAAAAGAAATGTCTACTTTTGTTCTTCTTGAAGAAATTTCTTCAATACTCATATGCTGCTTCTCATGCACAGGTGGTTTTCTGATAATCTCACAATGCACTACCGGGTACCCATTTGGCTACCAACTACTATGAACCGTTAAAGAGAAACTGGCACATTTGAAAATAACATGTGCCCATCAAGCTTTTTCAAAGTGGATATTTTGGCAGGGTAAAGCTGTTGATATACATTATTCCTCCCCGTAAATTTAGCGCAAATCAGCCTCTGTAGGGTAAATGATATTATACAATATTACTCTTAATGAAAATAATTATTGACCACAGATCGCGTGGTTTCATCGAAAACGGAATTATATTAACCATAACGGTGAATTAAAACCATCTTGCCTGAACCTGCGTATTAATATTCGCGGAGTTGTATACGTCAAATGCATAGGAAATGCACATTGTGAAAGCGCCACGTGTGAAGGTGTACGACGCTACGTGCGCCGTATTGCTAACACATATACTTATCCCATATACAATAGTGCTAATTTCAAATAGAGCTACGGTCAGACAAAATGTTTTCAATTTTTCAGCTTTTTGTGGTTAGTATAATGACGTTTCCATGAAACCAATCATAATTATTTTTAGAAGGATATGAATAAGTTATTTTTAGTACAGGTTCTCCTTTAAAGGCGTCCATCAAAACTTTACTGACATTCATATGCAGGCTGTTGTTGATGGAAACTCGTATTCAGCAATGTTAGTTAAGTCAAAATCCCTTTCAAGTCCGTGACTAATCTTTGGCAAGTAAGGTTTGACGATGTTTGAATTCAAAGGACATATTAGAAAGGTTTTTAGCTCACATGTCCTCTGGAAAATGTCGGCAATTTTCCACAGGAGGGGGGAAAGTTTATACGGGGCTGGTTAAATTTTAAAGTCATGGCCAAATAAATTTAGTATAGCTCAAAATTGTCCATGTGGTAACAAGGAGTAAAAAAAGTCTATGTGACCTGTGTGTAACATGCATCGTTATGGAGATATACAGCCAAAATAGGATAGTATAACAAGTTGCGCTTACTAAACGTTAGTTAAAATTTACCCCTGTAGAAACTTTACCCACCCCCTCTGTGGAAATTGCGGACATTTTCCAGATGGAAATGTGTGGGCTAAAACCTTATAAAAATTGTCCTTGGAAGTCAAATGAGTCGTCAAACCTTACTTGCCAAAGGTTAGTCACGGAATTGAGGATTTTGACTCTGTAAAAACTATGTGGTTGAGCACCCCTTTGAATAGTCATGAACCTAAATTTTACGAAAATGAAGCAAACCGAAGCAGATAATACATGCAACATCCGTGAGTCTTACAGAAAATTAATTCCTGAAACAGAAACAAGATGAGCTGGGGAAGCTTGATCTGGCAACAAAACAGTACAAGAATTTTCTTCACTAAGTATCAGTGATTTGCTCAATTCGTGAGGTGATTTTTGTTAGGTTTCTCGACAACATTTTGTTAGATAAAAATGATATCTACAGACAAGTTTGTAATTAAGTAAATAGCTGTTATTTTTCAAATGTGAGGAGAAATAGGCACTTGATTAATTTGATTTATACAAGATCACATATTTGAATGTTGTATGCAACAGTAAGCACTTGTATTGAGTTGTGATTGCCTTTAACCTCTATACTGGCCAATTTGATGGTTCTTCCAAAGGCAATATGATGAAATTTGCCAATCAGAGAGATAGTATGAAAACCTTAAAATACGCCAGGAAAGAGAATATAGGGCATCCTATTTTGATAAGTTACTCAGTTACACCCTTTATCCAATACTTGCAATTTTTTTGTTAATAGACATACTTTTTCACAAAAGCACAAATCTTTATTTAACAGCCATCAATCAAAAACATGGATATGGTATACACTCTCATTTAGGACACTATGATTAGGGCCCAGAGAAAACAGCCCCTTTGATATTGAATACATATGTTAAGTGCATCATATGCAAAAACTATATTATTATGAGATCATATCCCACCCTTTTATGGATCAACTGTTCAATTATTGGCATGAATCTATTAGGCACATAATGAAATATCCTTAAATAAACCTACCAGATTGTTTTCATGGTTATTGGAGTATTCCTTGCAAAAACAAAGACACCAATTGTCATAGACTAGACGATTTAAGGAAGCGCCATGTTTATTGTTTACGATGATCGTTCTGCCAAAAGTCATGAACTTCACTCGTATCTTTTGTGTGCTCACCAAAAGTTCACAAGGATGAGGCGTGTGGCAAGACTGGCTGAAGTCATGTGATATAATTTTGCTGGCTTCTGTTTCAACATGCATGCAGCATTGTAAATATAGCACAGGGAATAAAAGAGGCAGTTCCATGATTGCTGTATAATTCCGTGCACATTTGTGGAATATTACTTGAGGATTTTTTTCATCTTTGCGTGAGGAATTAAAGTGAGGAGGAGATTTTTTAGGATAAAAATTTCTTTCAAATTAATGGATCGGTTTGTAGACCACCACCGAGAACCCTTCGAAGGATTATTGGACAAACAGGTGCAAAAGAAAACCGCAAATCTTGTTTTGATTACTGCTATCGTAATCGTTCCATAGAAAACCATGCTGTGAATTTTCTGGCGTGCACGACTGAAACACTTAACTCATATCTTATTACATAAAGACGGCGTTGTTCGGTTATTCACTGCAGGGTGATATAACAGATTGATAAGCATGCCAAATATGTTTAAAACCGGGGTTTCAAACAAAAAAATTGGGGGCGCTTCTTTCTGGAAATCTCCTCATGGTCTCTGTAACTTGAAACTTTACAGTAAGTAGTTTTTGATTGCAAACTATATGTGCCGCGGTAAGTCCATGCCAAAGAGTCCCTTTAAAGGAGGATGGCCCCGATTTAAGGATATGAAAGCTTTCATCTGATAGATTGGCCTCACTCCAAAACCTCATCTGTAAAGTTCATGCCGATATTCAAATCCGTTTAGGTGCGAGAGCTAAAAACGTTGATTTGTAAAGCCCCATAGAGTACTTGTAAATTAATCTTGGTCGACCAAAATGGGGCACATTTTCGCTTCATAAACTCCCAAACCAAACAGCCTTTGGATGCTAAGATTTACAGGGTAATTAGAAAATAGTCGCTTTCTTCTGATTACAAATTTGACCCACTTCCGTAAAAATCTGGGGCTTCTGGGGACGAGGACATTTGCGATCGGGCCAGGACCTTTAAGGTTATGATTTTCAAAGATCTCATAATACTCTTTAGGAAGTTTTTACAGGATACAATCTCAGGCTGGTATTCTGAAAGGGAGTCTAACTTAGTCCTGGGTTAAACCAGGGTTAGTCCTACAAAATGCTCGTGAAAGGTCCAATGTAAACAGGTGAGAAAAGTCATCCTGGAGGGCCGATATTTTCACTGTGGACAGCACATTTTTAGAGTATGTTAGAAGGAAAAAAAGGTCCACTCATGTAGGACTAACCCTGGTTTAATCCCAGGAGGAGCTAAAGTTAGACTCCCTTCAGAATACCATCTCAAATCTTTTAGCCTTGAGGTTTTCACAGGGGAAAAATCTGATATTACGTGTATTGGGTTTAAACTTGCGGATCTAATCTCATGGGGGACCGTAATGCATCAGGATAGGTCCACAGGCCACTTGTTGAGAGTCCCTGAAATAATCTATCAATATTAATCTAATGTTATGATTCCAAAGGGCTTGTGTTCAGGTTTACATATTGTAAATGTAATTAATATCTCAAGTCGCCATAAGATGAGTGGCAGATCGTGGTTCATGATCAAAAAAAAAAAATTGATTAGATTATTTTTGAAGATTCTTCATGTCACGAGAGTATGTATGTGGTTTCAGAAAAATGAGCAACTCAAGTGAAGGATTATATCTTTGAGTAGCTACCCTCAATAGCAAATTTAATTAGTAGTGAGTTATATAGGGGTTTCTCAGGGACATTCCAGGTCAAAGGTTAACTAGATAAGGATCATTAAGGGAATGTTAGGAGTAAGAGACCAGATCCTCATTTTAGGTAATTTGTGGAAATATGTATAAATACTGTACACTATTACTTTGCAATGGAAGCAGCAGTATTTGCCAAAATTGTTTTAGAATATTCCTTACAGTATGGGTCATGTGGGTTGTTCAGAAAAGAAATAAGGTCAAATGTCAACCAGAGGGCATCTCCACTTGGGCTAATTATTGAAAAAAATATTTAGATTATTTTCCATTGCATCATTAATTCGTTTATGCACGGGTGGTCTCAAGCAAACGAGTTGTTAGGCTTTCACAATCACTTGGAACATTTGTAGTGAAGCCCAACATGCAAAGAATAAAAATAATATTTTTTTTTTGTGTATTTGGGTCACGTATGCATATGAATGAAAGTATGGTTTTGTTTGGAGGGGGTGTGTTGATCCGAAATTTTAAAAGCTAGAGATGTAGTGGAGGAGATTAATTATTATATGTAATTGTATCTTGCCTATAGAAGCATTCAAATGTAGTAAATTAATTTACAAATTGATTTATATTTCATAATTCCTGTTGTTTTTTAACTTGACATCCACTATTCCATAACCTACCCCCCCTACCGACCCCTCCCTCCCTCCCCCTCTCCTCTCTCCTCTACTGCGTAATCTCTCCTCCAACATCTCCCCTCACTACCATTCATATTTACACTCTCCCAAACCCACCCATACTAGACCCCGCTACTTGCCCCTCTTTTGGCTCCCCCATCACTCTCCAAACTATACCCCCAGTAAACGTATTTAAAAGTTTGAGATCTCATGATTGTAAGATTATGTGCAGAATATGAAAGATCAAGTGAATGCTGTTGCAGCAAGGTATATTTGTTGCTTTTTCCTTACATCGTGATTTCAATTTAACCAACACCAATTGGAAGATCAGTAAGTCACGCTTCTTACATGCGCATACAACACTGCATATTCTGCTAAACTTTATTCACATCAAAGGAAGAGGAGATAAATAGTATAAATGCATTTGATCTTCAAAATCAATAGCAGGTGAGGTGAGACCATGCAAAAATGTTTGACCTCAAATCCAATGCCACGTTAAAGTTGCATTGATTTCCCTCGGCTTTAGGCATACATACTCTCAGAATGAACGGAATTATTACCCAAAAAACTTTAAATGAAATGACACAAATAAAAAAACTTGCATTATAGTAATGTAGTTTCTATTTTTTGCATAACTTATGCAAATTAGCTCATCATATAAATGGCATAAATGTCACCTTAGCGACATTTGTTGCATGGAAGCTCTTTGGCATATGGTGCTCTCATCGCATTACCAGCTTACTATGAACCTTTAAAGAGACACTGGCACATTTGAAAAATAACTGTGCCTTAAGCTTTTCAAAGGGAGATTTTGCGATGGGTATGTATGTAAGCTTTTATAACACTTATTCCTCACCTGAAAATGATTAAGGCCCCCCAAATCAGGCACCTTTAGGGTAAAACAACGATTTATAAGAAATGAATTCGGGGTCAGTTATTTAGCAGACGACTGAAATGGTTTAAACACAAGAAAACAAACAAGCACAACAGAGTTGATTTATATTGAAATCCACGCTGTTTGACCGGTGTATGACCTTTGTGGTTTTTAATATCAATGAGTACGAGTCTAATGCTATTCATAAGAAATAGACCACATTTGTGAAATTAAGTTATGGCAAAGTAAACGTTAGCCCCTACAAATTATTAACAAGGCTGGCAACGAGAGATTTCACTCATCAGGTGTCCCTTAAAAAATCGAACAAGTACGATTTTTGCCCTGATGTAAAGTTTTCCATCAAACAATATCCCACATCTGAAAGGAATTTAAGTGAGAAATTTTTTGGTACAAAAAATTGTGAAATTTCTAATTTACGTATAGGAGCAAGCAAATACGAAATCAGCCTAGGTTTTACCATGAAATATAAAGCCAAATCCCACAATCCCGTTTTTTTGTCCTCTTGTAGCATTTCTGGAGCCAAAAATTACAAGGTAAGAAATCTATTGAGTGTCTAATCTATATGAAATTATTATCTAGACAAAATATTTGGGGGTCTCAAAATCTCTCGTTTGCACCTTTAATGACCCTAATCTGTTTTTGGGGTATGCTTTTGTAAAATATTCTGTATAGGTGTGTGGTGTTAAATGATACGATGTGGGTAGGGTCACTAGGGTGTTTGAAGTATTAGCGTAATTTGGAGTAGTTGTTAAAGACTTATGGGCTAGTGTGTGGGGATTGGGCGTTTGGTTGAGGGCATATCTCCTAAATCAATAAACACATGGCAAAATAGAAGGATTGATAAGCCTCAGCATCTTGTGCGGTGCTCTCATATTTGATTGTGCTCTGTGCATGCACATAAAAAGCAACAGGTCTTTTTAGAAAACAAACATTTTATTGTCACTTTTGATTAAATGTAAAATCAATCAAAGGAAGATATGGGTCTATGGTTATGAAAATATGATGCTGAAAATTTATACACCACCGTTATGCTCCTCATTTGTAATTGTATTTATTTTGCAAAAAGACAATGCGTGATCTGTCAAAAGTTGCTAGCATTTGCACAAGTGTTGAAGAGATAAGACCATGAATGTTTTTTGTTTCATTCCCAGGTAAAATTCTGTTATCAGACCCCCCCCCCCCCACAACATTTTAAAATTACATGCTTGTGTGCAACTCACAGAAAATCAAAATCGTAAAAGGCTTTTACTGTCATTCAAATGATCCCAGCTGTGACTTGCCATTTGGTCTATATCCAAATTGGGTCTTACATTTAGTCTAATAACCAATTTGTCTAAAAAACCTTTAGTCTATAGCCATGTAGTCTAATATTCATCTGCGTCTAAGAATACTTCATATCGTCAATATCCTATCGTCTATAACCGAATATGGTCTAAGCCAATGGTTACTACCCATTCTGGTCTAATATGCATTTGGTCTAAATTCCATCCGGTCTATATCCATTTGGTCTAAATAACCCCATTTGGTTAATATTCCAATTTGGTCTAAAACCCCATTTGGTTAAATCATTTTGCGTCTAATATCCACTTTGCGTCCATAAAACCCATTGGGTCTAATAAGCCATTTGGTCTAATATCCATTTGAGTCTAAAACCCCATTTGGCCTAATATTCCCATTTGGTCTAATATTCATCTAGTCTAATATCATTTGGTCTAATATCCCATTTAGTCTATGAGCCATTTGGTTCTAATATCCACTTTGGTATATATTTAATCCAGATTTTTATGGCTTGAATCGATGATTCAGATTTGATTTTTTTTGAAAAAAGAAGAACGAAGAAAAGAAAAAGTAAGGAAAAGAGAAAAAAAAATAAGTGCATTATCTAGATTATCTATCAACGGGCCGCAGCGAGATGCTGTTACCATGTAGCGCCAAATGTCACTGTTTGTCATTAGGTGGGGATGTCAGATAGGATCCTGCTGGATGTGTCTTCGACGCTAAGCAATTCAAAATGTAGTTTGTTTAAAGGGGCGATGACCCTGTTTTGGCATGTGGTAATTCATGCATGTGCCACCCCCCCGTACCCTGTAGACTACTGGTCAACTCGCACGATGACAAGTGACGGAAATCGTGCACGGCGTTGGCAACAGAAGATGAAATTGGAGGGATCTCCATATATCTGTGCTTGGTTCTTGTGCTCGCGCCAGGAATGTTTGGACTCGCATAAAGAGCTTGTGTAGGTGCCATCCAGTATATCCGGAGCTCTTTCTTCATGGTCCAGGTTTCAGGAAATCCCATTATAACCAAGTGTATGCCCAGTGTGGTGATATAATGTATGAAAAAAAGGGTGGAATTCTGCTTTAGTTTAGTTTGTCCTTAATATTGTTCCCTTATATTATGACCGTGTTTGAAAGCATGATATCAAATAATAAAATATTATATAAATCTGTGTTTCTATTTGGTAGCGACACCCACTCCAAAAACAGTAGTATGGTCATAGTAGGGACATTCCTTCTTTGGAAATGACCACCATTTGGTCATCGAACGTTGCCGTACTTTCCATGTCAGTTTTTGGTTCAATTGTCTGCAGTGTGGTTGCATAATGTATGAAAAACAATGGTGTGCATGCTGCTTTAGTTTAATTGTACGTAATCTTGTTCCATACAAAAAAGTTGGTTATACTCGCTCCTCTTGTATAATTGTTGATCCTTGGTTTTTTGTGTTTGGTATGGTACCTGACCGAAGGAAGCACCCCTACTTGGCTTCCCATAGAAAACATGCAAAAACTGGGACAAATGTGAAATTCAACGTCTGAATGTAAATGGTCGTCGTAACTTTAATTAATACAGGGCGAGCTAAAAAAAAAATGGACCCTATCTTATACTTTTAGAACATGATCTATCTCTATCTCCCGGAGGGAATGAAAGAATATTAAAGAGTGGAAAGAGAACAGGTGGAAACTCTGGTTGGTCTCGAAACAAGGGGGCCCACTCCATGACCTGTGGATATCACACGATACGCGGTATTTATATAGGCCCAGCGATTTCGTTCCAATGTGTCTTCGTCTTCGATGACCGTCATGATGATTCGGGGGGCTTTGTGCATTTTTCTCACTCAGTGCATTGGGGTTTTGGTGTTTTGGTGGCGTTAGGTGTGTTTGGACAAAAATATTTGAAAACGCTTTTAAAAAACGTATCGGTATGGCATATTTGGTCTACAAAATAAAGAATTAACACTTAAACATTTTCTACCTCAACATGCATCAAGATGTTTCGTCATGTGAGTGCAATAAAGTCGAAACTGACATTTTGGCGAAATTGGAGTTATTTATATAATATGCAAAAAAGTAGATCCTTACGCTTAATTTGATATACATTTCAGGGACAGGCTCAATATATTGCAGAGTTATTAAGTGAACTTAGGCCTCATTCTCTAGTGTTGTAGATACGACGTGTTGCACTAAAATGAAGTTCTGTTGAGTGCAATAAAGTCGTAATGGTAGATACGACTTGTTGCACATCACAGGAAAACTAGTGTATGATAGATTTTATTTCTTGTTTAAGCGAGGTTTTTAAAAAGGTGTTGTAAAAAAAAAAAAAAAAAAAAAAAAAAAAAAAAAAAGCAATTTTACCTAATTATGCTTAATTTGGAACAAAAAGGTATGGAGTGTTCACAAACTAGACACTGATAACAACAATTAGTTTGTCATGGTATAAGTTAGGGTCAAGAAAGAAGGGAGGGACGGGGGAATCCCTTTAGGCTCTAATGCCAGGGAATACATGTGCTTCTTCTTCACCCGAAGCCCGCACGGGGCAATATCTCACAAGGAGTGAAATAAAAAATCAACTCATTTGGTAAATCCTGTACCGTATTTTAGTTGAACATCAAACGAGTAGACAAAGTACCAATGCCACCATCCTTAATCTGACAGCGACTGCGCCCCTCGTCGGAAAGAGACAGGACTCATCAACTTAAATAAGAGTATGCACTGTATGTACCGACTCCTCGCAGGAGAAACTGGACAACGAAACACTGTCTCTTCTGCAATTCTTCAGTGTCTCTGGGGAACCGGGACAAAATTGCTAAGGAAAAAGCAACGGCTAGCTGCTGGAGGGAACTTGTGGTAGCCTGAGCTAGCCGCAGCAGAAATGATTATGACGTTGAGGGTGGCATACTGTGATACATGCAATTGCAGATTTTTTTCCCAATATTATAACTCAATGTTTAAGATCAATTATTTGGGTTTAACATTCAAAATGGATATTAGACCAAATGGGTTATTTAGACCCAACATGGGTATTAGACCAAATGGATATAGACCAAAGGCTATTAGCCCAAATGGATATTAGAACCAAAATGGATATTGACAAATGGGGTATTTAGACCAGGAGGATATTAGACTCTAAATGGATATTAGACCAATTGTAATTAGACCCAAAATGGTGTTTGTGGTTATTAGCCAATGGCAATAGAACGAAATGGTTATTAGACATAGGGGTTTAGACGAATTGGAGTTAGACAAATGGCTTTAGAGCCAAATGGGATTAGACCAAATGCAATAACACTATGCATATGAAAACCATACAGTTTTAAATACGGATTGAAATGCTCAAAAAAACAGACGTCATTTCTTGTTGTTTTTAAAACTAACCCGGCCAGGACAGATGGAGTGAGAGAACCGGGTACATGTACATTAAATATTAAGCAAAATTTATAAGGATGCAATTTTTTTCTGAAGGAGCCCTAAGTGTAATGCAGCTTCAAAATCGGGCTCGGTATCGTATTGAGGTTAGTGTTGGGCTAAATACAATTTTGATTTTCATGGAGAATTTATTATATCAGCATTTCCCCCTATTAATATTTTGTTTGAAATACTCGCCAAATACAGTGTGTTGCATTTTTGCACTCATTGCTCCATCTCTTTTTAGCAAAGTTTACTAAAATGGTTTTTGTTTTTTTATTTTAAAACTTTGAACTATTTTACAGTGGGTCAGGGATTACAAAAACATTTTTTTTTTTTTTTTTTAATAATTATATTCTTAATGAATTGGATATGGGCTATAATTTCCCTTCTGAACTGTTCAAAACAATATTAAAGAATATTGGCTTAGTTAAACATTTTTTGTATGAGTGTAGAATATCAGGGAAGTAGTTGACACCCAAATTCAACATGACATACTGTACTTGTGTTTGATTTGTGTTTCTCAGGCAAGTTCGTAAATGTTTCTCGTTCTAGTTTCTATAATGCTGAAGGGTATTTGCAAGACATGTCCCCAAAACTTGATTTGTACTAAAAGATGATTGTGTATAAATGACAATTTTTTTCTTTCCTCAAAGAAATTACCCAGCTGTTTAAAGATGTAGTTACTAATTTCTAGAAATTGTCCCCGTCTAATGATAAAACAGCAAAAATATGGTGAAATAGTTCTTAATTTGTACAGGTCAATCCATTTTAACCCCCTGGGCACAAACAGCCGACCCGATTGGTTGTTCATAGTGCTATGCAATGTAATTGGCCAATCAGAGACAAGGTACAAAAAAAGCTTAAAGGTGCATCCAAGAATATAGAAGGTCTAGTTTAATAATGGTTACTCAGAGGTTATATCATGTTATTAATGTGTTATGGGCCAATCAGAGTGAATGTAAGAAAGTAATATATCAGTTTTGAACATGCCTAGCCAACTTCCATGATATTCTACACTCAAACAAAGAGTTAAAAATGGAATTTATTGCATACGATGATTGCAGGCGTTGCTCAAGTTGAAAATCTTTTCATCCGCAACATTCAGGTCATTGTTCCAGTTGCTTTTCATCTTTTAATCCACACGGCCATTTTATAACCCACGGGATCACTGGCACTTATTAATTTGTGCAAATTTTTGCGGCTACACGACACTCCAGGGAGCTAATTTACTTCAGGCCTGTGCCTGCTTGGTCAAGGGAAATAGCTCTGTAAAGGCATGCGCCACATTGTAGATTTTGTGTATCTATATGCGGGTAGAAAAATACTTGGCAAAACAAAGTTTGGGATGGCAATTTCGGTTGTAGCCGAACTGAATATGATCAAGCTATTAAATGAATCCAGTGTTGGGTGTAGGCAATTCTGTTTTTGTTTCCATCCCTACACGTATACCATTTCAAGAGCTGTAAAATTGAGTCAGATAAATGTCAGTAATCTATGTGTTGGTGCATACAATAAAGAACAAAAAGAATGGTTTAGGCCTATACTATAACCCTTGCAATAGTTATCAAAAGTACAGTGTAAAATTTGCTTTCATATACCAGGTATCTTCATCTTGACCCCATTCAAATTGTCATTTATTTTTAGAACAGTTTTAAGCAGTGGTGACACAAGTTTGATAACTGATATGCAAGAGCTATTGCCCTTGTAAAAGTCAGAAAAATCAAAATTTGCAGGAATCTTGCTAGACTTATAAAGGTCATAATTCGTTTGTTATTGTGCCCTCTATATGCCCATTCTCCATAGAGATTAGTGTAAAATTTGATTATTTAGGAAAATCATTTTGCACGCAATGAAATTTCGTAGAATTTACACAGGATGCAGTTGTGGATCGTGTATTGTGTTTAACCACTGAAATAAGTTACAGCATGAAAAAGAAAATTTCAAAAAGATAAACATGAAATTGGTTATATTTGGAGTCAATATTACTAAGTTTAATTAACATATCTTGTTTACAAATTTTGACAATTGCAAAAATAAAAACTCGCGAAATGTCCTTCATTGGCAAATTCAGAAAATATGTACAAGAAAATATTGACCTTAAACCAGTAGTTGAGATGACATGACATACAAAATCTCAACTTTTTAGGCGAGTTCATAACAGGCATCATATCCATCTCCACACTAGAAATATATCATAGATGTAAAAAAATGGAGCCCACTATACTTTGTCGGCCGAATAAAAAGTTGATTTCATACTTTCACGCAGCTATTGTGCATGCGTATTGCCTCGGTTCGACTTTGTACGCTCCTCAAAAGCTGTGGCTAGTGCGAGTTGCAAGTTAAGATGTGTGAAAGCTGTGATGGCACTCCGTAGTTCTCCGTAGTTCAGGCTGGACAAGGATGCATCAAGGAGGGTTACCTGTGATGTGACCCTTAAATGAAGGGTTACAACCCAAGCTCATTCTGCATGAGCATGTGAGTGGCAAATCGTTAAAACAAGTGCATAAACTACAGACAGCTGCCAGCTTCCCTGTGGGGAACACTCACATATGAAATGGGTATGGGTATAAGGTGGTGCTTCCTAACCTAGGGGTATTCGGGGGTGACAGAGGACTTGCCAAAAAATCGGGGTCTTTGGTGAAGCAAAACTGCCCCAAACTAAGGTTTTTGAGGGCGACAATTTACTAAATTTTTAAAAATGGGGTCTTGGGTTAAATTTTTTGCAAAGTTTTACTGAAGTAGGGGAAACCAGGTCAAGCCCCATTGAAGCAATGGGATGCATGACCTTTGGTGCCCCTACATTGGGAACAAGCATTTAAGAAACCTGACTTACCTTCTACTCATACCACCTGCCGGGATTTTCGGTCCGTTAGTGTTGTGATCTTATTAGTGATCTGTGGACAAAACTTGATCCTATATTTGAAAATAACTGATGTTGGATGAATCAGATCAAATTTTATGATGACACTGTTTGTGATTGTGCTTGACCCATCACTGTCCTTTAAAAAACGTAGTAGAGAACTGATACGTCCCCAAACATAAAATGCCTGGTACAACAACGACATTCATTGTGCGGACGAGTTTTAAACGCCTCGTTGTTGAACGTAAATGGCGTAAAAGCAAGTTACAAGGTGATCGTATTGCTTATGTACCAGCAATTAGCTGTGCTTGGCAGATCTTATTAACGATGCGAAGGCATCTTTATCTTGATAAGTTAGCTACAAGTAATGCAAAAGATATTTTCAAGACACTTCATTCTCTTCTCAACACAAATAGCAAAAGTCTCCCTGTTGGAGACTCTGGAAAGACACGTGTGACAAATCTTCTTATTTTTTCAAGGTAAAATTCGACAAATTACGAATGAATTTGGTGCAATACCTCACGTGATATTGATCCCACTAACTATGATGTGCCAGTTGATTGTCTTCTATCAGAATTTACACCCGTTGATGATGAGGGGAGCGATTATCAAGATTATCACCAACTCTCCAAAAAATCATGTTCTCGGGACCCTATCCACATGGTTCGTCCAAGGCTCATGCTATGCAATTGCTCCATACTTAACGCATATCGTCAACACTTCCTGCTTAATGGTAGATTTCCTCACTCTTTATGTCAAGCCATTGTCACACCTATTTAAAAAATCAACCCTTGATCATAACATATTAAAACTACCGCCCGGTTTGTCAAATATCCCTTTTTATCAAAATGGATTGAAAGGGTTGTTATTCGGCGTTTAAACGATCATGTTGTTTCAAACTCTTTAGAGCTTCCTTTTCAGTCAGCATATCGCAGCAATCCATAGTACGGAAACTGCCCTTTCCGTGTAAAAAATGACATCATGCGTGAAGTTGATAAAAACAAAGCAGTCTGCTTGTTCATTTTAGATCTGTCGCTGCGTTCGCCACGATAGACCACGACTACTACTCACCAGGTTAGCCATATCTTATGGTCTCGTGGTGGTCGCGTGAATGGTTTAACCATTATCTCAAGGGTCGGAAGAGGAAGAGAGTTAGTTATCGTGTTCTATATTGCAGGGTTTCAATCAGTAAGTTAATCTCTATGTTGGGGTTCCTCAGGGTTGCAGTGGGGCGTCCTAATATGTACATGTTACACCCAAACCTATGCTGACACATTGTTGCGTCACCGTTAAGTTATCACGTGTATGAAGATGATACAAACGTACCTCATTTGATCCGAGATTCTCCGGTGATTCAGATATTGCCTCTAAACAGACTTGTTGCCGTGTATTGCCAAGATATCAAACGATGGATGGTGGACAATAACTAAAATCTCAATGAGGAAAAAACAGAATTTTTTGTTGCGGCACCACGTCGGTTCATTAGTTCTGTTTCTGATATCACCCCTTCATGTTGGCAACTTTCCAATTCAGCCCTCTCTGTCACATCAAAAATCTTGGTATTGTTTTTGATCAAACCAATGTCCATGTCCAATCATCTCACTGCGTTGTAGATCTGTCAATTTTCACCTTCGTAATCTTTGGCGTATTCGTATAGTACATCGATAGGGACAAGTGTCACCATGCAGTCCGCTCTATTTCTAACCCTCCCGCTTTGAATACGGAATTCTGTCCTCTATGGTATCACTCAGGGAGAAATAAGCAGGCTCCAGAAAATTCAAAATCGTGCCAGATCGTCTGTGTTTTTCTGCCTCTCGCGCGGAGAGTGCGGCAGAGAACTATATTATCAGCTCCATGGACTACCAACTCCGTTTGAACGTATCTTTTCAAAATGTCTTTTCTTTATATGTCTTTAAGTGTTGTCATGGTCTTGCTCCACCTTTGTATCGTGCTCGCTTGCTTAACTTCTATGTTCCTGGCCAGGGAGGGATACGCATCTTACACGGACAAGCCTACTTCTGTGTGAACTCAGTAGAATCAAATCGTGTGGGTTCTAAGTCTTTTTTGCTGGCTGGTCCAAAAGAATGGAACAGGTTGCCAAGAGCCATTAGGGATATACATCCAGGCCATTTTATCAAAACACAAAATCAAATCCGCATCTGTTCCATGTCTAATATGGTAATTGGGCCCTTCCTGTTTTTGTTTTGTGTTTTTTAAATGAATTGTGTGTTTTTCGTTAATGTTGTCCTTTATTCTTTTTTCAGTGTTGCCTCGTGTAGGTAACAACCCATAGTTGTTGTCTTGTGTCTTTGTACAGTTGGTGTTTTATTGCAGGTCCCCTTTGTCATTGCGCCATGATTTAGGCCATTATTTCATTTCTGTTGTCAGCGCCTTTGATCTTTTGTTAAAGGCCGCTACTATAAATACCTATATTATTATTATTATAAGACAGTCGGAAACTTTCCTTATTTAATGTCGCTTTTAGTAGCTCTTTATCATTTAAATTAGCACCATTTTTTATCCAAATCGGAGTAATTTTAAAATTTGACCCTGTACAACTGAAAATGACCGTTTTGATTGGATTTTTGCTGTTTTTAGCCTTTTATCACTCCAAAACTTTCAGCCCAGATAGTACAAACTAAACTTTTTTGGAACCCTTATGGATTAAACTATTACTTGGTATACGTTTCAACATATCGGATCAATTCCACAAAATTTGACTGTTATTGACCTTTAACTTCCTCTCCCGGTCCGAAAAACCAACTTTCCCCACCCCCTACAATAACTCACTTTTTTTTGGTAAATGTTGACACCTTTACAAACCAAAATCAGTTGAACTCAGCTTCTTTAATTTTTTTCACAGATTGTTAAGAATGTTATTTGAACCAATATCTTTAGTATTAGGTTCAAATGTTCAAATTGTCGCTTTCACACTTGCATGAGGAAATGGGTATGGTTTGAGGATCACCTTGATGCTCCCTACTCCAACAAACACATGATAGCAATTTAATGCTGCACATAAAAATTATACTTGATTTTTTAATATTGTGATATTTTTTGGCATTGGCTATTTACAAACCTGTTTATCAATATTTCCTCCCCGTCAAAAATGTGATGTTTTTCACAAATCCACAAGCCATTTGGGACTAATAATACAACAATTTGTATATATTATTAGTCCCAGGTCACTTATTTTGTTTCGATTGAGGAATATGTAAATACGGAAGAACAGACGGTTTGGTGTTATTGAGAGAGCTTAAGTACTCTGAAATTTTGTCTACAGGCATAATCAGTCTCTGGTTATTGGTATGATTTGATTGTTAAAGCAAAATGATCCTTTACCCAGTATTATTATCAGTGCCAAGAACCAGAACAGAACTGATTCATGTAATTTGATGGCTGACTCTGCGTTTTGATTTAAGCCCATTATTTTTAACTGCAAAGAACATCTATTTTTAACATTTTTCTGTCTGAATCTGGTGTTATGAGAAGACTTAGGTCTATTCTGGCAACTTGAAGACAAAGATAATTTTTAAAAGGTTGCCCACGCGTATTTCAACATTATATGGTCTCTAAGACCTAATACATATGCATAGCTAAGTTTTGACAAATTTTTGATAAAATTGTAAGACATGGCATTCGGTTCCCCACAATTAGAAAAAGGGTCCAACAATTAGTGTGTTTTCAAACACCAGTCCAACAATAGTGTATTGGATAGAAGATACCTACAACCACCCACACAGACACACATTTTGGAAAATTGTAGGATTTTGGCAAATTTAACCCCCTCCCATGCACACACTTTCCAAGCAAACTTTGCAGGCCAGGAATTCATGTATTTTTTGCGGTGTAGATGTGATTAATAAAGTTTACATTTGTATGCGTACTGACACCTTTGTGTATTTTGATGCATCAAAACAAAAAATTATTATGGCCATCCACATGTATGATTGTATTGTAATCATTTTATGTACAAATTTTATTAAAAAGTATTGTTTATTTGCATACAATATAGAGTAATAAATTTGGATGCATTGCCTTTGAAGTATGTAGCAAAACCATGGTTATATTGTGTTAAAATATTTAATTTAATAGAATTTATAAATTGATTGTTTGAGTCAGGCAAATAAATCTCAATTCAATGAAGAATGCCACTTTTGGTAAATGACCAAATATGATGATTGAAAAAAATATCAACAGGGCGAATAAATGGATAGAACACCATCTGCAGATTTTTATTGAAATTAAAGGCGGCAATGGTTACATTTCACAAAATAGTGAAAATTTCTCCAATTTGCTCTCAAATGATAGTCTAGGCATTGGTATTGTAGGACAAATTTTAAGTTTTCCATAAATTAATCAAAAATGGGATATTACATGGAATATTTTTGGCTCGTACTCACTGATATCAAAAACAAAGGTTCTAGACCGATTCAAACCAGTGTGCATAGCGTGGGAGAGGAAACATTGCATACGGCATGCATGTTCTTGTGTTAAACCCCATTTTCGCATCTGCTGAATTTAACGTCGCCGGGCGACGTTTTTTAATAAATTATAAAATCATTCTGTTTACCCCTTAAGGAGTTGATTTGTCTTAATCATTTCGGGTGAGAGCTTTGGTATATAAAAGCCTTACCACCATGCAAAAAAATATCGATTTTTGAAAAATATGAGGGCGCACTATTTTCACATGTGCAGTGTCTCTTCTCTTTAACATGCTAAATCCATTCACTGGGAAAAGAACTTGGTAGATTCAAATTTCATCCGTTTCATTAGTGCTAAAAAAAGAGCACACATGTTTGGCCCTAGGCAAAAGTCCCTTTTATTGTGTATTAAGAACAATTTTAAGCAGTAGGAACACATTTTTGCAACTATATAAGTAGGGACATGCAAGAGTTATTACTCTGCCCCAAAAATAAACAAAAAAAAAAAATCAGAGAAATTCATTGTGGGAATCTTGCCCTATGGCCTACAAAGGTCATGATTTGCATGTTGTAGTCCCCTCTATATGCCCATTATAGAAAAGACAAATATAAACTAGATTTGTAAGAAGGGGGAGAAAAAATCATATTTGCCCGCAGTGAAATTTTGTAAAATTTTACACAGGATGTAGTAAGTGGTGAAAACAATAATCCAGTTGTCATAATCAGTTGTAAAAAAAGTCTGTCGGGCTGTTGATATTTTGTTTTATTCTTGTTTTATGTTAATAAATGAGACTTTCAAACTGCTGGGAAAGAGCAGTTGTGAGGACAATATTCTGTAGAAAAGGTTTTAAAAGCAATTAATTAAATTCCTACAAGTTCCTTTGAAAGGTTTGCAATTTTATTAAATTCTAGAAGTCGTTATGTCATGAACTGGGGACACTAAAATGGGGGGGATCTGTTACATCAAACTTTTTTTTTTTTTTTTTTTTTTTTTTAATTCTTAAATATTTGCTGCATCAAAGAATTTGATTCTATTTTTGATAGAAGCTGCTTTTTAAGATTTTAAAACCATTTTCAGCCCTATTGAATTAGTATTATGAGAGTGGACGGTCGAAAACCTTCAGCTAGTAACGGGGGAAGCCGGGGGGGGAGCCGGAGGGGGGCGGGGGGGGAGCAGGTGGGTGTGGGGGGGGGAGAGCCATAGGACATTACTCACAAAATGGGTGAAAAGGGTCGCCTATAAAATTTAAATAAGTAGAGAAGTGAAACAAATGTGGGGCTCAAAATTGAACCATACCACTGTCCTTGATGATAGATCTACCTTCATGAAAAAACTAGTTCCATTTAGGTAATTAATTAATTAGTAATAGATGTTAATAAGTGGTACAAATTTTGATCACTTTGGGAGGGAATTGTCGGCTGTTCTGTGCTAAACATATATCCCAAAAAAACGAGGTTAGAAACTTGGATTAACCTATTTTAATTATCTTATAATTCTATCTTTTAATCACAATTGGTATCCCATACATAAAAGGTAATAATTATTAGCCTAATGAAGCATAATAATTTAATTTCCTGACAACATCTCTTCAACAAAAATTGTGGCATGGGTGGGAACCGTATGGAGTCACAGAGTTTAGCGATATTTTATGAGTATGTCAGTCAACACAAAGGTCTGTATATATGTTAGTACATCCAGAAACTAAAGCATGTGATTTAAATTGGTTATAGGAATAGAGATAATCAGAAAACCATACACTTGTACTTAGGGCTCAAGACCTTGAAGACATAATGTGCTCAATAGCCACCGATATGTGTATTTAGCATTTTCAGTATGAAAGTTTGTAAATGTCCAACAGGTTTAGTAGCTATTGGAATACAAATTTCACTTAGTATAAGAAATGGCCCCTTGTACACTGTTTAAGTTACGTATAGGTTTGTCATCTTGCTTCAAAATGGTAAATCAGGGCGACTTTAAATATGCCTATTGACCCTTATATACAGGATCACCTGTTATAATATACATGGATCTCCCTGTATACTTAATATTTGATTCATAACCTTGGACAGAAACCCTATCTATATATTTCTCTTGAAGAAATATAGGAGTAGTATTGAATAAAAGAAGTTATAATCTTCAAAATGACTTTTTTGTCAAAAAATATAGGAATTGACACACCCTTTATGTTCAAAACAGAACAACGTTAGTTATCTCCTTATTATTTTTTGGAGGGCCTTTGTCAGTCCTGCAAAATTCCAACATCTGTTTGACCTGCACCAATTTTTGGAAAGAAAATGACCCAGGTATATTAAAATGACAAAATCTGTAATTTTGGCTACGAAAAGTAAGTCTATACAGAGTGCGGGTTTGTGAAGAATCAATATGTTCATCAAACTTTATCTCCAATTACGACACAGTATGAAAAAAAACAGGTTGAGGAGTCGAGCAAAGGTTATGGGCCCCAAACACTCACCCCCCTTGAAATACAGTAACACGCAAGAAACAGGCATAACTATCAAGAAATTCACAGGAAAGTGTAAACTTGTAACCACTTGTAACACATTTTGTTAGACTAGGCAATACTCTTGGTTCACTGAAGTTGTCTGGTGACTCTTTGCATGTATTGTTTTAAGTAGGGTCTCTACCAAGAAAACAGGGGAAACCTTGTTGGACATCAAGGTCAGTAAAATGTCAAGTGTAAGGTGTGTTGGCCTGGATGTTTGTGTTGTATGTAGCCTAGGGTCACTCAGACCCTGTCACACCATTTCTTTAATTGATATTATAGCAATGCCCTGTAATTTTACAATAGTGGTACAGGTAGTGCAAGAAATATGATTTGGTCACACATGGCGTATGTTACCTCTTAAATTTAGAAAAGTTTTCTTTGTATGACAACTAAAATATGCTTCTTTTCTCCTTTGCATGCCACTTCATCATTTTATGAACTATTGGGTATATGTGCATTTTAATTTTAAAATGCATTTGTATGTGTGTGTTGTGGGTGTGTGTGGAATGGAAATTAAGGTTAATGGTTAAAAAATGTTGGTAGATTACAAATAAAAATGTGGGTATGACAGCCAAAAACAATTAAATGTACAGGTGGGAGGGGGTTATCACATTGGGAGGAGGAAGTATGGTTCTCCATTGGGAGGAAGGAGGGTTATGTACTGCCTATAAGTCCCCATTTTCAGGCCTTTTTCATTCAGTGACTCCCCATTTAGAACCATTTCTTTTCCAGAGACCCTACTTACCATGTCCAAAGCCATATTCTACCAAATTTATGCAAAAACTCCTCAAAAAAGTAGCTGGAATTTGAGGGAGATCGCAGCTTATTTCTGAAATTTCTGAAAAACCTAGTTTCGGAGACCCCATTTTTTTGGGCTTCAACTCCAAATTTCCTCCCCCCCCGTACAGGTTTATTAAGAAAGCCAAAATTGAAAAAAAAAAACAAAGCCAACAGTGGCAGGAGATTCTGTACTGGACCAAATGTTATAAGTGCTCAGTTGAAAGGCTCAGTGCAAGGAATTACCTTTTTCATGAATCTGTGGTTGACAGGGAGGCAGTTTCAAAAAAATGGTTGATTTGGTTAGAATTGGTGGCTGACAGGAAGGGGCATGCCTATACAAAATTGCAATTTTCAGCTTCATAACATAGATCCAGGGTTTAATATTCTTGACCATCTGACGTGAGGATGAAGTTTTACTTCTACAATTCTGGAAATTGAAAAAATTGGGGAAGATGTCAATGGAAGAAAGTTCAGTTTTGCTTCAAAAAGTTGTAAATTCAAAGTGAGAAACAGCAGTTATGTGTACTGTACACAAGTAATTTTCTGAGTACTAATCTCCATGGGGACCTGGGCCATAAACAGCCCTTCCTATTCCTCAATGTCATCTAAATTTTACTGTTAATCCTGATATACCACCGTAAGCAATAAAGTGTGTAATAAAATTATTTTTTTAACCTATATTAATTAGTCTTGTAGCATTTTTCTGCCCCTGGTGAGGGTAATGAAATCGGTGTGACAAGGACAAAGGTCAGTTATTCCATTGTGTGGTGGAGTTGTTGGTTGAGGGGTGGGGGTAGTCAGGTAAGTGATGGATACAGGATCCAATGGGTTGGGTGATGGGTGGAGGATGGAGTAGTGGGCATCAGCAGGGGTTCAAGTTTGGTGCCAGTAGTAGGCCACATACATTTATTTGGAGCCATTTTACCTATTTTGTTGTTTTCTTATGAGGAGATTTGCATTTTTAGACAAAAACAGTAATGATAAGATTCCAAGTGATCCAAAATCAATTATTTTGTTTTTAATATAATTGGACAATCAAGGATGATGTACAACTGTATTGACTTGCCATTTAGACAATTTGACAATTTCTGGGGAAACCCTTTTAAAATTATTTTTTTTTAACATTAAAATGAAAAAGTGATTCTTACATTGAGGTTGGAATACTGGAAAACAAAACTTGATTTTTTTTGTTTGGCCTTAACAATGAAACAAATTCACTGGCTATAGGCCCTATATCCCTAACATCCTTTTCGGAAAAGACTACATACCTGACGACACCGCAAAAAAGGTTGTGGCATTATTTGTTAAATCTAGGGGCAATTTCGCACTAAAAAACACGACGGGTCCGCTCCGTGATTTTCGAAAAGTGGAAAAAAATGCAGGGTTAAGGGGACGTTCGGATAGGACATTATCACATTAGCATGCATTGTTGCCTTGTAGGCCTACTATAAGGGTTTCACTTCATTTGTACAACTCAACCCCACAATCTGGAGTAAGCACAGCATACCTGATGCTCGCGTTCTTATGTAACACCCTATAGGCATTTTACCCACCCTTGAATATTGTCTCTCTTTTGGCCATAATTCTGAATCCTTGTAGTTATAAGCTTTCCAAAAATGCTTACTTTTAACAGTTTCATGTAAGAAATAAAAGTTGTGTTGAGGGTAATACATATTGTGCCCTTTTTGTCATTTTGCCTGTGTAACATTTTTGGTACCCAAGTTCATGACCCCAATGGCCATGAAGTTCCTCCACTACACTCTAATATTAGGCCAAAAAAATTGTTTGTTGTCCATAGACGACTTTTAGAGTTGGGTCGGTCGGCCGGGCGGTCGGAAAAAATTTTTTTTTTTTAATGTCATTAGCCAAAATATTGAAACATGTTTGTTGTTATTAATAAAGTAATTCAAACATGAAAATCAAGTTGATTCTTACTCAAAATGCATCTTTGTACACTGTGAACCCACTAACATGCTAAGAAACTGTTTAAACATAATTTTTTTATGTTCAGAAAATTAAAATTGAAAAAAAAAAAAACTTCAAATTTTCAAAAATTCGGTCGGCTATTTTTGCAGAGTAAAAAGAAAAACAACAACTTTTTCCTGATTTCCAAATTAGGGTCGGGCGGATGAGGACAATCAAACAATTTTTTTTTGGCCTTAAGGCTAAGCAAGGTTGATAAGATTAATGATATTATCCTTAGAGAGTATACACAAATTGTAATGAAAGCTTTACTGAACAGTGGCTTTGCACAGAATATAAAAATAACACAAGTATGTTTTGTCAACATCCCAGATATGTCAAGTTTGAATATGCAAGTAGTTTCAAGGACTATCTTTGAGATCACACAGTTTGAGGTCACAGGCCATCGTAAAAGGTTCCTGAATTACTTTCAGTTCATCAGGCTGTTCTCCAATATCTCAATGATTTTTAACCAGGCAATAGGAGTTATGTAAGGATTTTAACTGAATACAGTTGTATGGAATGCAAATGATGTTAAGTGATGGTAGAATGGATGAGTTTTGAAAATTGGATCACCTTGAAGAATCATATTCTTCAAGGTCATAATGTTTTCTATGGCACTCTTGGCTGAACTGAACATCCCCTTTTTGTGTAATCCCTGGGCTTTATTGGGCTGATGTTGACTGGTTATTCCATAGGGTTTGACTATACAAACAGATATATGATAGATCGTTCATGGGTTACTCGTGGTTTTATCATGTTATATATGTAATATGAGCCAATCAGAGACCTGGTATTTTAGAAGGTGGTAGACCGTGGCAGGTTAAATTTAAGAAATGAAGTCTTAAGTAATCACAGCTGTTGAAAGCTCATTTATTATGACAAAACCTGAATAAAACAAAAAAAATATCAAAGGGACACACTTTTGACAACTAATTTGGAGTATTTATACCATGACATCATCCTGTGAAAATTTATATTTATGGGTAGTCAAAATATGATTTTTCTTAAAAAGTCTAGTTTAACATGCTCGAGATGGAGAATGGACATATGAGGGTACGATAAAATTCATGGACCTTGTAGGCTATGGCAAAGTTACGCAATGGATTGTTTCTGATTTTTGGAGAGAGATATAAAATAGATAATATAATATATTGCGCTTTTATAGTGGTCTTCTATCGGCCCATTTTATAGGGCTCAGCGCCCAAATAGCCAACTAGTATTAGACATCCATTGGACTCAATGTTGGATAACAAGACAAAGTAGCACCCAACCTTATCATTTGGAAATGGGGTCTCAGGCAAAATAAGTGCCTGTGAGGTTCCTGTGTTGTGTTAGGCATGGTGGTACTGCTCCAAAACACACCCTCACAATGTACCAACGTCTGGAGGGGGGGTGCCGGAGGGGGGGTGGTTACACCCCCCTATCCATCACTTGGGATCACCTGATCTTACTAACCCGGTGGATGTGTGTGTTTGATTAAAAGGACGGAACATGTCAATGACAATTACATTAAATAATTTGCACCAAAAAGGGGGGGTTTTAGCAAGCCGAGGAAAAAACCTGAAGCCCCCCCCCCCACAATTCCCCCCCCCCTTCGGTAGACGAGGGTTAAGGCAGGTAATGGGTTAAACCCACTGCCCCAGACTGACTCAAAGCACAAGTGCACGACAATTTGCGACAATTTGATGTGGCCGGACATAGGTGGTCCATTGGTCCATTCCCACAACCTTGTTCATTGTTCAGTGCACAATATTAAGTGTTTCTTATACAAAATATAAATTAATCAGAAACCAAACTGTCGTGTGTAGTTGATTCCCAACAAGAATGATAAAGTATGCTTGTAACAAATTAAATTTGACAATTTCCAGTTTTCACGGTTTGTGGATTACGTGTGAAAACCAATGTCAACGTAACATTACGATTTAGTACCGCCACTGCTTGATATAGAACCTAAAACGGAACACCAACAGACTGTAAACACCATCTTGAAAAGCCCTGTGTTTCAAGGTTACATGCAAGAAAAAATCATGTAGTGCCACTCCCAACCAACTTAACATGGTATAACCACACACTTAATACGGTGAACTATTCATCTGCAAGCCAATATTTTCAAATAGCTGACATAATAGCCGTCGCTGAAGTTATCTCGCACGTTGCAAATATAATAACATCTAACCTTCAGTGTTCTACAACAGTGGCGGCACCAGACCTCGTTTTATGGGGGGAAAATGGGCGGCAAAGTTAAAATTTTTTGGAAAGTGATTATGGGGGGGGCAATATATAAATTTGAGGATTTTAACACCAATTTTGGCCCCAAAGCGCTGATCTTCCCCAAATTTGCAATTTTTGGTCCCAAAAGCGCTGATTTTACCCAAAAATCGTGATTTCTTTCGGCGGGGGGGGGGGGGGGGGGGTGGGAGGGGGGGGGGGGGGGGGGGGGGGGGGTTCCGGGGGGGGGGGGGGGGGGGGGGCAAGAAAGAAAAATAGGGGGGAAATCCCCCCCACCCCCCGCCTCCTTGTTGGAGAGTGAAAAATTTCCTGGTGAACCGGGGGGGGGGGGGGTATGAGAGTTTTTGATACAAGGGCACTAGCGGTTATCGAAAATCCAACAAAAAAACCTCTGGATTTTAATCAAATTCAGATCTCATAAGCTTCTCTTTTTTTTTTTTAAAAGGCCCATGGCCTGGCACAAAACTTGCAGATGGAGTTTTGGGGTGAAGCCATCTATAAAGATGAAAATGTATATGACTTAAATAGGGCCATCATCCTTTAAACTACCCCAAGTAACCATGAGCTTTGAACTTTCTTATGGACCTGTTTCTTCACTGATGTGGTCTCTTCGTAATTAGTAAACTATCGGTTGGCATTGCACCGGAATCAACTTAGATCTTTTTTTTTTTTTTTTTTTTTTTTTTTTTTTTTTTAAGTTTTCCAAAAAAAAAATGTAGGGACATTCAGTGTTGAAGAGATAAACTTTGGGTCTGTATTGCCAATTGAATGAATTAATCTCAGTTTAGTATTTTGGTAAGTGTTAGTGTGGTTAAGATTTTAAGTCCATTTTGAGTGGCTCTTAGTGAGCTTAAATCCTTTGAACAAGTGAGCAAATTGGATAGGTAAAAGGCTGGTTTTTTGTTTTGAAACTGCCTTTTCTACCAATGTCCTTAGTGGCATGTCAAGTTGGTAGCTGTACCTGTAGGATTTAGTAACAAAGGCACATATGAGTGCACCCCCCCCTTCCAAAAAAAAGATTGATATTTTTGCATGGTTGTAAGTTACAGCGAGTGGAAGAACCCCACAGCTTTTTTGCAGGGGGGTGCACATATTTGTTTTTGGGGGTGCAAGAATATATTAAGGTTTTAGTACAGTATAGACCTAGGTTGTTTTCACTGTAAATTGGGCCATGTGCAGAAAATCACTAATTCCACAGGGGAGCAAGGGGTTACCCCCGGTGCGGCCTTACGCTTTTGTGTCTATTTAAGCCCTCAATTTGAAATGATTAAATAAAAATCAGCTCCTTATGGTATGATGATTTGGAAAAACTTACTACAAATAGTATATCACAGTGTTAAAACACAAGGAAATAATAGCCCCAAGTTGATTTCCTGTGCTTGCACCTCATTCTACCTGTATGTACCTTTTGTTATACTGGGGGTGGGGGTAAGGAGTTAATGGTGTTCCTATTTGCCTAAGAGCCTCCTACCCAGACCCAGATTTTTCCCAAAGTTCTCTCAATTTTGGGTCTGCAAGAAGCGCTACATGATTATCATTTATCTTGTGAAATCGTAGTGCTACAAGATGTTTGGTTTGGAGTTTTGAGCAAAAATGTGCCCCATTTTGGTGTAATTTAATTTTAACTTAATAGGTAATAGCGATCGGGAATGACCCTTTAGGCGACGAAAAAGAAACCCTGTTTTTTTTTTTTTAGGGCGAGCGGACCTTAAGAGGGTCAGTCGGTCGGGCGATTTTTTCTTTTAACCAATTCAATGATGGGTTGTGCGATCGAGAGCGGCGTTTTTATATGTCGGTTCTTGTTAGCGAAAACTAGTCGGCCTGTTTTGTGTTCTGTTTGCGCGAAAATTCGGCAAAATGTTCTAGAGGTTGTGGGCCTTTTGTGGTAGAATTTATTTTTTTTTAATTTTAGTGACGGCCGTGAGCAGTGATTTGGGGAGAGGTTTTCGGTTTTTTCGGGCATCTTGGATGCCTCGTTGTCGTCTTCTCACCTGAAATGCCTATTGGTTATGTGTGCACTTGATAAACGATGCGTATTGCGTGCGTAAAAATGAAACGGTGACGTGAGCTAGGGCAGGACTGACTGAGGCAGACACGAAGGGAGTCATTTGACTGGAGTGGATTAGTGTAACAGACTTGATGGATGAAGGTCGCCCGAGACGAATTCTAGAGAAGCTGTTTTTACTTCAACAGAAGAAGTGAAAAAGTGGTTTCCTCTACTACAACAGCCACACAAAAAGAATGTTGTAAAAACCTTGGCAAATGATGACGACATAATTTAAAAAACCATATTGATGATTTTGACCAAGTCTGTAAAGCCGTTTGCAATTCGCTGCAACGCGCCGATTTTTGTAGAATTGACACCAGATCGACTAAAACTAGAACAATTGTTTTGCCCACACACTGCGCCCCCCCAAGGCTTGTCTTTCACACAAACTGAATAATTATTAGGTCGCCCAGGGCAAACGGCACGTGTCGGCCAGCAGTTAGCAACTCAAGGCATAGGCCGCTTTATGCTCGAGGTAATGTTGTATTTTGATGTCAGGTACTCAAAACGTCCAGAAACAAAACAAAAACAAGTGTAAAACTTGAAGGGGGTCGCTTAATCGCCAAAACATAGCAGCAGAGGCAGAATGGAATGTTGTTGATTACAGTTGCTTTATTTTTTTCTGCTGCTTAATTGAGTAAAAGGGGCCAAATTCACAATTTTGACAGCAGCCTGACTGACAATCGGCGTATATTTCATGAAAATTTCCCCATCTTTGACAGCAGCTGGCTAAATCATGTGTCCGATGTAGGTAAGAGCTTAAATAACAACCCCATTCTCATTGCGGTTGTAATCAAGATTTTGATCCGTATTCGCTGTTCTACATAATCTTATACAAGCTAAGACATTTGTACACCTTTTAATTAAATCTGTTCATTTTGGCCCACGGTATTTACTATATTCTCACCCAGTGTATTAAATGTTGACATTTCGGTCAATGTGTGAATTTAGAAGTAAACCAAAAATAAACAGTAAAAATGGGGGGGGGGGAAGGGAAGTATTTTTTAAATTATTTTTAAAAATACAAACCTAGATTTGACAGTGAAATAAAATTAATGTTGTATTATAACTAGAATGAAAACATATGATTAAAAGAGCATTGGACAATAAAACCAACCAAATTAAAACAATAACAGGGAAACTATTTTCCCCCACAGTACACAACCAGGACCCCCTACTAACCTTTCATAATAAAATGGTTAGACACATTAGATATGCAATGGAAATTCCCCAAGTTCGATAAACACGTGTTCCATCTCACCTGTTTGTATCTTAAGTTTTTAGAAAAGGGCTGGCGATTTTGTTATGTGAGCTATCAAAATTAATACCTCGCCATATCACGCGACCCAGGTTTTTCTATTTGTATCACATTGTAACTGCGTTTCTAACATTTTTTTTTTTTTTGTATTCCATTGTAAAACTGCTGTAAGATGTTGTAATTATTTGCCACAGAAATCGTCAATAAGTAGGTTTTATTATGGGTTTAGATAAACCAAAATGTTGAAAAATTTCATCAGTAAATGGTTCCCGCCCCTACAAAAAATGGAAAACAAAAAAAAAAAAAAAAAAAAAAAACAAAACCATAAATTTGCAGGAATGCCGAGGGTCTTTGAAGTCGCTGAGGCAGGTCACAGATACGTTGAGCGGATATGAAGGTCCAAGTGTCGTACGTGTCAAAAAAACCATACATCACATCCTTCAAAAATTTAATTGGAAAATATCAATGTACAACATTATTGGAAGTGAGGTCGAAAGATATGATAATGTGAGTGAAGGGGAACTTTATCTTGCATTGTTATTAGGAAAGTCACGTCGCCACGTTTAATCATGGTAGTACTAGAGACGTATGAAATAAACGTCATAAGGTTTATCGTAGATAGCAAAATATCAACAGAGGGCGCTCTACCGCAATGAATGATGGGATCGAAAAAGGGCAAACTACAAATGCCGGATTCCCGGATGTAAATGGAACAAACGTGATTGCCTATGGCATTGGGAACTCAAAAAACTTTCCAAAAGTTTTTTTTTTTTTTTTAAAAAATCTTGAAAATCAGCAAAAAGTATCTAAAAGCTGCATGAATTATATATTACATCTTTATCTGTAAAAGTACCGAAATAACAAAAAAAATGGCGACTGTTTTGGGGGGTATAGAGGGACATTTATTTTGAGTTGTCATGAGCGCGATTCTGCCCTGCTGCTATAGTGCAGCTACAGCCCCAGTCCGTCCTGTCATTGGTATCACCACATTTAGTTTAAATATTTCAGGCCAAAACGCCACTTTGTAAATTGTAAAACCTGTTAAAACAGAAAGTTTATATTTTTTCCTACATAAATTATTTGGCATGATCGGATCGTTGTCAAAAGAAGCTAAACGAATTAAACGATCTATCAAGCACGCAAATGATTTATTACTCATGTGCACACTTCGTGGGCGGCCGACCTCAGTCGTCGGCTACCATGCACTGTGACATTGAAATGTTAAAAGCATTCGTCAGTACACTCTTTGCAACTTAATCGAAAGAGCAAACTTTAAAGAATTTGTCTAACTTGATGTAGGCCTAAACCAAAAAAATTAGCAATTATCTGAATAATGGTGGAATCGAAATTACAGTTACGAAAATACAGGTGGGGTGGGGTTGATAGAAGTCTTGTATAAGATTTTCCGTGTGCGATGCGCCGATTGTGTGGGCCGTGTTCAAGCGGGGAAATCGATGACCGAGTTGCATCAGGTTTCCGGTGTATCTCAGATGCGTCGTTCCAAGAAAAGGTCTCTTTTCTTAACTAATATTAATAATGAAACTCAATATTAAATTGTGAAATTGCTAATCATACTGTGGGGTGCTTAATATACGGTAATGTATGACTTGTGATGTTAATGTAACTGAGAGATTGGGTTAACAGGTAGTCAACTCCATGGCGTCTGCACGCTACAATATATCTTTCGATAGCACTGACGGAAAAGTGTGAATTTCTGTTATTTTTGAGGGGGATAGATGGTCGTACCTTTTATAAAAACAAAGATTAATTGTAATATCCTTCATGGACAAAACACACATGGTGTATATTTATCATCCTTTAAAACTAAACATAATTGAAACCATCCTCAATAAGTTTGGTTTTACTCGTTTGTGAGAAGCCTCAGTGACAGGCACGGAAACAAATGATGATCATCAACGTGTGTGGTGCTCTTGTCCCTTTTCGGCCCCATGACCTTTGCGGTTTCTATCTACATAACCTTATATGACTTCGAATGTGATTGGCCAAATATAATTTACGTGTACCAGATCGGATGCATGATTGACATCTTTCGCTTTACATTCACCATCTGATCTAATAGTATGTGACTCCGCACTCAGGTCCTCAAAGATCAATTTTCTTAATGTTTCATCAAAACATTCGTTACATATAACATGAAACTAATAAAACGGACAGATTGCATTTAGCATGGTTGGCAAACTTTGGGCTTTGATGCCTAAACATGTCCAAAGCTTCAAATATTGTGAGAGCCCTTGGCACACTTAACCATTAATGATTTATTGATCCCCATAAAATCTAAAACTCCTTATTCCTCGACTATGCTACCGTGCCGTTCTCCTCATTTTGATCGTCTCTCCTTCCGTTTAACGCCGACCCATTATAATGTTGGATATTACCAGTAAATTGAACAAACACGCTGTCATGCACCGTCCTTAGCATGCAGAATAGCAGTCTTGATTTGCTCTAATATATGACTTAAATATTACCCTGAGAAATACGCCGAAAGAAACTAGTACAAAGTAACAAATTCGGGACTAAAAGTGTAGTGTTCAGAGCAGTGAACATCTTCCGAATGGAAGGCGGTTATTGAGCTATTGCAAGTCGGCAAAGGTCGATGGGATCTAATATAAAGGTGAGTTCGTACTGGGTTCAAAAACGGGAGTAATATTTTCTACTCAGGTCAGCCTATATTGGTATACAGTGTTAAATTCTTGTAACATTTGTCACTGTCTAATGTGATAAAGAAATCGGTATCTTTGAGCATTGGTTATTGCATCGTCTCATCTACGTCTCTGTTAATCCCTGGTGGTGAACTGGCACTGTTGGAATGGTAGAGATCATGTGCACGGGTCTCCATCTTCGTTCCCGCATGTTCGCCCAGAAACCGGTTTATCGTGTTTAGTTTGAGTTAGAATGCTCCATTCATTAATATCTTATCGTCATGTTCATTTTTGCTGTGATTAGATTTGCCATAACACAGACCCCATCCGACGATCTGATTCCACTAGAAAACAACCAGAAGGTCTGTGGCTTCGGGCTCATGGTGTACCCAAAAATTTTACAACAAACCATGTTTGGTAACGACGGACTAACAAGATAGAGTTACAAGCACGGCTTTTTACGATGTGTATCCAATGACCCCTGAGATCACAAAACGGCTGGGTTTTCCCGTGGGGATTGCACATTTAGCGACTACCCGAGTAAACATATTTGGGAATCACTACTCTGGGTGGCCACGATAACTTTTTTCACCGGCTCTGATTTTATGGATTCTTGATGTCTACAGATTGGCAGTCAGTCATAAATGCATATTATAATATCCTCTCGTTCCATATAAACAAATTATTAAAACAATTTTTCAGATGTTTCCTTTTTTAAGTTTTATCACCCTAGAGACAATTGTCTCCATTTGTAACCTACACCCACCCCGGTACCGTCACTCCTCTTACGGTCGGGTACCCATGCTCGTATCGTAGGATCGCGAAAAAGGCTGTTTTCATCAATCAATTTCGCGAATTATATTTTTCACGAAATCAGAAAACCGGGTACTTTTTCATTTTCAAAGTTCGCGAATTTGAAAAGGGGTATACAGTGGGGTGGGCCCAACAAAAAACCGTATTAAAGACCTTTTTTTTTATATTTGTCCCCGATTTTCGTAGCAATTCTCAAACTTCATCTGAACTACATGGCTCGACGACATAGGTCTAAGAATTCTTAGAATTCTCTTGTCATCTGCGCATGGTTGACGTGCACCTTTTGTGTCTCACATCGTGTTTCGTGTTGACGGTATTTTCCATATTCGCATTTTGTTTGAAAGGGTTTTTTTTTTTAATTTTTTAGTTTTTTGAAAAAAGGGGGTTATTTGCCATAAAATTCGCTATTTTGCACCAAAAAGGGTATTTTTTAAACCAAGGGAGTATGCGAAAAGGGGGGTTTTTCAATTCCTACGAACGACCATGGGTACCCTACCAAAAGAGAAAGTGACGGTACCCGGGCCCACTAGAGAGACGGGAATTAGGCCACGTTTATCTGTCGTCTGGATCTCGGAGGCCCAAGGACATACTGTCACGAAACTAATGGGTTGTTGTAGCTTAAGGCCGGGCAAAGATCAACTTTGATTGATTAGTGGATCCAAAGGTCTCGGGGATCATCATGTCAAAGGAGGGTCCATGGTAACCTATGGTTTTTCGGAGACCGATGGTCGCACGTTCCATAAACGTGGTAAGTGGTGCCCCGTGACCTTCCGAAGACAAATTTTGTATTGGTCTGTGGATCAGGTCATCAGGGGTCATTCAAGGTCAAGGAGGGGTCAATGGGTCAACATGGTGTAATGGACATGAAACGTGTAATGTGGGGTTTGATTGTTGATGCCGAATTTTTAAAGGTCCCAGACAAGGGGTCATTAGGGATCATTCAAGGTCACGGAGATAAAACGGTCCGTTTCTCGGAGACTGATAGTCACCCCGTTCCTGAAATTAGTGGGTGGGTTGCCCTTGCCGTCCAAAACATTATTTTGTCTTGGTTTTGTGGATCAAAGTTCATCAGGGGTCATTCAATTCAAAGGAGGTCAATGAGGTAACTTTGGTGTTGGACATTAACTTTTGGAGAGTGGGGGTCGATTGTTTATGCAAAAAATGTTAAGGTCATGAAAAATTATCTAGATATTAATACCGTGGTCGCTCTGTCTGTCGGTTTCTGACTCGTCTATTTTCTCGGACCCGAGGAACTTGTGGTGGGTTGGTGACTGGTGCCCCCTTGACCAAAGAAGAACGGAGTTTGTAGTGTTAGTGGTCCAAGGTCTCGGGGTCCTTTGAGTCCAAAGGTCAAATGGACCGCTTCTATTTTCTCAGAACCGAGGTTTTAAAATTGGTGGTTGGGTGCCCCTTGACCTCGTCCGAATACTGAGAATTGTATTGTTAGTAGATCTTGGAATTGGATGAAACTGGGAGGGTTGGGTCGGTTTTTTGATGCCACAATTTTTAATGTCAGTGCAACGGTCCTTAGGTTCATTCACGTCAATGAGGTTAAATTTTGTTTCTTCTCGTAGAACCGAGGGGTCGCACGTTCCGGAAACTTGGTGGGTGCCATGACCGTCCGAAGACCGGTTTGATTGGTTGTGGATCAAGGTATCAGGGGTCATTTAAGTTCAATAGTTCACTGGTTTAAACATTGTGTAGGAATGAAACTTGGGAGATGGGGTCGGTTTATTTTTCGGTTTTTTGATCCGAAAATTTTTCAGGTAGGACAAGGTCATTGGGTCATATCAAGGTCAGGAGTTAAACGTTTGTTTCTTTTCTCGGAGATAAATGGTCCGCATGTTCCTGAACTGGGGTGGTGGGTGCTCCTTGACCGTCCGAAGACCGAGGTTTATTGGTTTTGCTCAAATTCATTAAAGTCAAATGAAGTCAATGGGATAAATTGGTGTATGACATGAAACTTGGAATGGTCCAATTTTGGAACGCCAAAACTCTTAAAGGGCACAACAAGGCCATCAGGGTCATTCAAGGTTGAAACTTGGTGGCACAATGGTCTTTGTTGAGCCAAATTTGTAAAGGCATGAACGACGGTCTCGGGGGTCATTCCAGATCAAATGGGGTAAACATGGTGTATGGACTTGAAAATTGGAAGGTGTGTGTCGATTTGTTGATGCCGACGATTTTAAAGCACCACAAGGTCAATCAGGGGTCATTCAAGGTCAATGGTGTAACATTGATTATGGACATAAAACAGACAAAATTCGTTGGGCAGTGTTGATTGTTTGATGGACAATGTTAAAGGTCCAACAAGTCACAGGGGTTATATTCAAGGTCAAAGGAGGTCAAAGGTGTAAACTTTGATGTATGTACAATGAAACGGGAGGATTGGGGTCGATTGTTTTACTGCCGTAAATTGTTAAAAGCACCACAAGTCATTGGGGTCATTCAGTCAAGGACCACAAAACTCAAGGTATGACCTCAAACTTATTACAACTATCGTCCTACCCATCCCAATTGATGGATTTACTGCAATATCATGCTGTCACCGTTTGTATTTTTTTTTCTTTTCTGTAAGTCAAATTGGGCCCTAAACTTGCCCCAAAATCGAAAAAAAAATCGCTAGAGAAACTGAAATTTTAAACAAATTTTCTAAAAGAATTAGCCAAATTTTCTAATTTTGGCCTAAAACAGGCTGATTTTACATGAGTTTTGGAAACCTAAAAAAAAAAAAATCTGCAACTAAAAAATCATGGTCGGTCGGAGCCCGTCAAACAGTTTTTTTTATTTTCGTCCCCTTACTCTTGTTGATAGGTGGAGAAAAATTAAATAGTATGCCATATGTCATTTTTCGCCTCCTCCTTCACATTTAACAATTACATATTTTAACTGCCACTTTGGCAGAACCATTGCTTCCCGATTTGATTTGTTTAGAGTTCGACCTTTCATTAATTGTAACATTTGAATGAGGTCGGTTAACATTCCTGCCAGCTCCCCTAATAATTTCGTTGAAGACTACAGCAACAGATTAAGATAAGAGAGTTTACTGGCGCAATTTGGCAGCATGACTTCCTGCTGTACTTGTCCAGAAAATCCCCAAAAGTTTCAATTAATTGTTTGCACTTTACTCCCAGTTCTCATTGAGTGACTCTGAGTACCATTTATTGTCTCCCAAATGTACGCCCCGTGAGGAGTAGCCAAGTAATCACCACTCTTAATCGGCTAATAGGAATCCAACTATGTTATTGTCTAGATAACGGGCAAATTATCTAATTGACCTTTTTTCTTTCCAAATTAACCATTTTCCCTGTGTTGGTACGTGGAAAACCCCTTACACAGCAATATCCCTGATCTGATCAAAACATCAGCGAGAGCAGCACGTAATGAAATATACGTGTGGACCACTTTGGATGGTTTCTTTATAAATAAGTGCCCAAAGGAATCCCCTATGATTCTTCCTTGAATCATCATTGCCAAAGGATTGGACCTTTGTATTCACTAATATTTTAAGCAACCAATATGGATGGAATTTACTGATGCAGATGGGGAGTTTTCTGTATTTTTTCCTGCGCTTTTGAAGATCAGGGGAAAGGGTAAGGAAAAATTGCTGACCTGAAATTGGATTTTTTTTATTTATAGTTCAGTTCTATAAAAACTACACACTGACTTGTTTGAATTTTTACAGATAAGTTTAAGGTCCGCTTTGAAGTGAGGTAAAGGTAATTTAGAGTTCATTTATGATCATTATCTCAATGTTGCCTTGGTTTCTGTTTTTCCTAACCTGTTAAGATGATTTTGATTTACCTGGCGCTCCAAAGTAACTTGGCAAAGTGGTCAAATCATTGAGACTCAGTGCATTTTTTCAGTGATAATTTTGCATATTCTTTTCTAAAGAACCCATAGATAGCCCTATTAATGTCGTTTAGTTACTATATGACACACGTGGTCCAATTGATTAAGCACCGACCCGTATCCGAATGTTATGAGTTCGAGCCCGCTGTGGCCAATGTGGTTTCCCTCTTGAGTCAGGTACTTACCTCTTAAAGGCAATCTTACCTCAATTACTCCTCTCTTACCCAGGTGTATAAATGGTCCATCAGTATTCAGCAATCCCCCACAGCAACTTATTGGTGGATCTAGCCCAATCGCTTCCAAAGAGATATGGACACTCTGTTCCTGTGTGTGAACACATGTCCATCCCCTTTAAATTTTTTATGGCATTCTGTACTGATTATCATTTGTGATTGCCAGTGCACCCAACAATCATTGTGTACCATGTTTGTTATTGTCAGTAAAATGAACTCCCGGGAACTCAAATTATTTTTTGAGTGGATACCCGAGTACCGAATGTGGGCCAACTAACACATTAGGCAACGAAAAAAGAAAACCCTGTTTTACGGGCGAGCGGACCTTAAGAGGGTCAGTCAGTCGGGCGAATTTTTTCTTTTTTGTATTTTTTTTCTTTTCTGGAGGTCAAAATTGGCCTAAAATTGCCCCAAAATCTGAAAAATCAAGAGAAAAAATGAAAAATTTTACAAACAAATTTTCTAAAAAGAATTAGCCAAAATTTATAAATTTTGGCTAAAAAAAAAAAAAAAAAAAAAAAAAAAAAAAAAAAAAAAAAAAAACAAAAAAAAAAAAATCTGCAAAACTAAAAAATCAGGGTCGGTCGGGCCCGTAAAACAGGTTTTTTTTATTTTCGTCCCCTTAACTCTTGTTTAGAAGTAGGTTGAGAAAAATGTAAATAAGTATGACAGTATGTATTTCTTCAGCCTCCTCCTTCAGCAGTTAACATTACATATGTTAACTGCCACTTTGGAACCATTGCTTCCCAGGATTTGATTGTTTAGAGTTCGACTTTATTATTGTAACAGTTGAATGAGGTCAGTTAACATTCCTGCCAGCTCCTAATAATTTCTTTGAAGACTACTGATTAAGAGAGTTACTGCCAATTTGGCAGCAATGACTTCCTTGATGTACTTGTCCAGAAATCCAAAAAAAGTTCTAATTAATTTTATGGCTACTAATTACTCCCAGTTCTCATTGAGTGACTCTGATTACCATTTATTGTCTCCCAATGTAAGCCCGTGAGGAGTAGCCAAAGTAATCCACCACTCTTAATAGGCTAATTAGGAATCCAAATTATGTTATTGTCTATATATAACGGCAAATTAATCTAATTGACCTTTTTTCCAAATTAACCATTATTCCCTGTGTTGGTTACGTGGAAAACCCATTACACAGCAATAATCTGATCTGATAAAACATCAGGCTAGAGCAGCACGTAATTAAAATATCACGTGTGGACCATCTTTGATGGTTTCTTTATAAATAAATAAGTGGCACAAGGAGGAATCCCTAGCGATTCTTCCTTGAATCATTGACCAAAGGATTGACCTTTGTAGTTCACTAATATTTTTAAAGTAACAAATATGGATGGAATTTAACTGATGCAGATGGGAGTTTTCTGTATTTTCCTGAGCTTTTGAAGATCAGAAAAATTGCTGACCTGAAAATTGATTTATTTTTTATTTAGTTCAGGTTCTATAAAACTACAACATGACTTTTATGGAATTTTACAGGATAAGTGTAAGGTCAGCTTGAAAGTGAGGTCAAAGGTAATTTAGAGTTCATTTATGATCATTACTCAATAGGGCCTTGGTTCTGTTTTCCTGAACCTGTAAGATGAATTTTGATTTACATGGCAGTCAAATTTGGACCAAAGGCTATCAAGAACTTGGCCAAAGTGGGTTCCAAAGGTCATTGAGACTCAAGTTCATTTTTCATTGATAAATTTGCATATTCTTTAGTTTCTAAGAAACCATATGATAGCTCCTATTATGTCGGTTTAGTGACTATATGACACACGTGGTCCAATGGATTAAGCGCCGACCCGTATGCCGAAGGTTATGAGTTCGAGCCCGCTGTGGCCAATGTGTTTCCCTCTTGAGTAAGGTACTTTACCTCTTAAAGGCACTTTACCTCAATTACTCTCTACCCAGGTGTATAAATGGGTACCAGCATTATTCAGCAATCCCCCACAGCAACATTATGTGGTGGAGTCTAGCCCAATCGCTTCCAAAGAGAGATGGGCACTCCGTTCCTGTGAACACATGTCCGTCCCCTTTACATTTTTTATGGCATTCTGGTAATATTATCATTTGTGATTTGCCAGTGCACCAACAAATCATTGTGTACATGTGTGTTATTGTCATGGGAGGGGGGGGGGGGGGGAAAAGGAAATGAACTCCCGGAACTCAAATTATTTTTTGAGTGGATACCCGAGTATCCGAATGTGGGCAAACTAAAAAATTATCCCGGGCATGTGCAAGAAGGAAAAAAAAACCATATCAGTAGGTTGAGGCTGAAGCTATGGCATGCCATAACACTAAACTAAACGGCAAACTGCTGGCTGAAGTACATTTTAATTGTTGTGAAATTACCAGAAATGTCTCCTAAAATGCAATTCCATCATGATTTCAAATGTAAATATTGTTTGGTAGTTATAAAGTTCCATAAAATCAGGTTATCTTTGGGCCAAAGTATGTATAAATGAGCCATTTTCACAGAGTGGCGTACCCATAATCTGCGGGCTGGGTAGCCTGATACTCACTACTATGCGGACTGATTTTTAAATTTCACAAAAATAAAATAACACAATTTCGGGTATTGAGCAGGTGAATTTTTGTTCCCGGGACTCAATATTTTCAGGCGGGACTCCATTTCCAGGGACTCACTCACAGCCATAGTACATGGCTCTAAATGACTTAACATCCTATGCCATGACCTGCACTATGAAATCCAACATGTGCAATTTAATATGTTAAATTAAACTCACCGGGTGCTACTAAATTACATCAGTTTATAAACATTAAAGCCACAATCAGTTAATATATATTCAAATTTGATATGTTATTTTGATCTAAATTGGGAGCGTAGCATCATATTGACAAATTATTATTGTTATTACCGTTCTGCGTGAATGCTGCTGTTCAAGAGTATCATTTTTTAAACAGGGTTTGACTGCACTGTCGGTATAAAGGGGAATCAATAACCCTGGTCGGGTGGGGCCATTTTGTGACCTCATGTCACTAGTGACCCTGATGAATTCAGCAGCCTTAACGGAATAAAGTGCATGTGATGCTGTACTTTATTCCGTTAAGGCTGCTGAATTCTTCAGGGTTACTAGTGACATGGGGTCATTAAATGGCTACACCCACCCTATACTAGTCCTATACGGCATATTTCACAGTAAAGTGCCCCAAGAGTTCCCAAACACTTCATTAATCATGGACATTGTTTTATCGGTAGACGTTTCATATAGAAGTCCCATGGATGCAAATGAGGTATTGCCATTCATTCCATCAAGCGCTACTGCACAACGTCACACAGCGCAAGACGGAATCAATTGTAATAGCTCATTTGCATCCATGGGACTTCTATATGAAACGTGTACCGTTTTATCAGAAAGGAACATTAGAAGTTATTATTTAAATATTTGTTATTACCGTACTTAATTAAAAGTAGTGTTTTAAATTTTGAGAAGTGTTTTTTAAAGTGTTTCTTCTAGTAAAAACAGGTTGCTAATGTTACTAATATTGGATGGAAAAAGTTACCAAAATATTCTATCCAAAAAGTAGTAACATGAACAAAATCATGGATATTATTTAATCAAGAAGAAAAAATACAAATTTACTAATTTGATAAAAATGCCAGTGAATAGCAGGAAGTAGTGCTTTGCATAAAGCACCTCTCTCTCTCTGATAATATAATGTCCATACTAAAACTTTATTGCTTAGGGGACAAAAATAAAAAACCCTGTTTTACGGGCCCGACCGACTCTGATTTTTCAGTTTTGCAGATTTTTTTTTTTTTTTTTAGTTTTTCCAAAAATCATGTAAAATGAGCCTCTTTTTAGCCCAAATTTATCAATGTTTGGCATTTTTTTTAAAAAAATTTTGTTTGGAAAAAATTTCCATTTTTTCTCTTGATTTTCAGATTTTGGGGCTATTTTAGGCCAATTTTGAGCTCCAGAAAGAAAAAAAAAAATAAAAAAAGAAACAAATCGGCCCCGATCAGACCGACCTACTCGAAAGGTCCGCTCGCCCGTAAAACAGGGTTTTCTTTTTTCGTCGCCTTATGTTACTATTTTTGGACAGACACATTAGAGAGGACATGTGGTCCAAAATAGTAACATTAGCAACACATTTTTTAAAGCTATAAATGCTTTTCAAGATTAATTTTGCAAATGTAAATCACTGGTGTTCTATGTATTAATAAGTGTAGTTAGTTAAAATACAAATTGCGTTATTTCATTTTTATCTAGTAATAAAACAATATCCATGATGGGACACATGTTGGGCACTTTACTGTGAAACATGTCAACACAATGGCCCTGATTCCAAAAAGGTTGTAATAACTGTTAATTAAACAAATGCTTATCTTGAAGTAGGGAGGTAGATAGGGGTATAATATTTTAAAGGTGCATTTGGTGATTCTAACGCCTTCGGTTTGTTTATGTTTACACTAGATAACTTGAGAAAAGGGTTATCCCAAAATTTCAGTTGATTATGATCTTGCACTTTGGTGATGAACAATCTATCACAATCTCCCATAGACCGTCCAGTAATTCTGTCTGTGAGGACAGAAAAGACAAATCTCGAATTTTTTGCAGAGACCATTGAATTCACATGTCAGATGGGCACACATTACTAACTGAGCCTGAGGTTCAGATGATATAAAAATCTCAACTTTTCTGAGGTAAGTCAGGAGGAGGGGATGTGGAGAACGAAATGCCCCTTTACTTCTATAATTGAATTCTATATAAATGAACGTTTTTGGAAAATGTTACTCTTGGCGCTGATAGTGGCACTTTAAAAATACAAGGTCATTCTGCGTCTTTCACAAGGCCGGATTGCTACACTAGGGAAAGAACAGGCGGACGCACCCCAACCCCTGGCACCATAGTCGGGGACATAGGGTAAAAATCGCCGGTACCTGTTAAACAAAGCTTGTTATACACCTCGTTACAACTCACTGTGTCCTCTAACGTATAAGGGTTCACACGGTAAATAAGAGACCTTCGTTCCTGTACGTTCTGCGAGATGAAAAACGTCATTTTATCAACAATGGACCATCTCAGACCTTAAAGCTACATTCTGCTTGAAGATCTCTATCTCTACCCGATCAATCATGAAATTAGGGTAGTCTACCCCAAAATTTTGAGTGACTGACCGGAAGAATAGCATGCACATTGGATCCTGAAGGTCAGAGCACTTTTTTCAATCAGGTGTTCCCTGTAAGATACGGTTAAAATTGGTTGTCGATTCAAAAGTAACGTATCAATGTCCAATCTTTTTGATATTCATACAGCTTTTATGCTTCGTATTGATAGCACCATGATTGCAACCAGGTCTAGCCATTTTAACAGTTTTTAGCACTTGGGCGAGGTCCGCACAAAAACACCATTTGCAGCAGGGACTGGATTGAATCGGTTTCTACTGAGTATTTAATGTGTGAATCCATAAGGAAAAAATTTAAATCGGCTCCAAGAACAAAAGAAGAAAATATGTCTGCCAAATTTTCTAAAAGGTGCAGGAAGAAAAGTAGCAAATATCTTCCCATAGTGCAAACATATAGGGGAAACCACTCATTCATTATTTTCCCTTGGCTTATGATGAGTAATGGTTCAAATGGCTATTAACAAGACCACAAGTGGTGGTGGATAACAAGACCCAAACAGCATCATTTTCTCAAGGAGACAGTTCATTCATATCCCACAGAGAGGTATATGGAAATGTTGACTGCTATCAATATTGGGTGTTATTTACTAATACCCACAAACAACCCCTTGGGGTTTAGGTTTCTCACATAGGTTGAGATGGAAGTGAAAGAACTTAGACCGTGGAGATGAGGTGTGGCGGCTAATAATTGTTTTTTTGCCCAATGACAAAATACTACATGCTGTGATCGTATTCCGCATTTAGCACAGACATGTTGCTTGACAACGTGACACAGCCCTGTCATTTCAAATTAAAGAGCGGTGGAGAGAATTTGTGTGTAGCTGTCGGAAGATGTGGTATAGCCGCCAAGCCAGGCTGAATTTTCCAGGCATATCAGATTTCGGGGATATGGTTTCGTAACATGGTGTTAAAAAGCTTAATGAATAGCTTATTTTTGTGAAGTTGTTTTATTTGACACATGGAATCTATCCCCTTTTAATAGTCGTGGACAGTTGGTTAAAGACAAATCTTCACATCTCTTTAACAACCACTCAATACTGGGCAAACACATAATTTTTAAAGTACCAAATAGAGTAAAAAATAAGCTGCATGGTGCACATGTGATTAAAAGGGGGAATGACCTGATTGAGTATATAAAGTTTCTTCCTAGTTAAGGGGTCTCACATAATAAAACCCCATCGGTAAATGTTTTACGCCAATATTTCAATACGTTTTGGTTTTAGAGCTAAAAAAACATGATTTTGTAAGCCCCATAGAGTAACGGTACTGTGTAAAAATTAATATGGGTTTAAATAACTGGGCAATTTTCGCTCAAAACTTCCAAACCTAAACTTCCTTTAGCCCTAAAATTTCACAGGGTAAAATTAGAACAAATAGTAGCGGCAGATTACAAAATTTTGACACTGCCAGTTAAATTGTGGGACGAGGTATAGGCAAAATTGCATGGCCCTTAAACCACAATCACGGAAAGGTGGGACCGATGTCAAAAATATCATTCATACTAGCTAGAGATTTACGCAATCGGAACAAAGGGGGTGTAAAATTAGCATTGTTAACAGAAATGGATCATTAACTATATTGGATTCAAGAATGTTGCAAACCTTTTTTCACACATCTATTAAAAAGTGGACATTTTCAAGAATTATCGAATCGATGTGTATTACAATGACGAGATAGTCATAGGTGATGCTAATATGGGGTCAACATAATTGATGTAGGAGGGGCATCGTTTTAGTCAAGGGACTGCCAGGGGCGGATCCAGGATTTGAAAAAACGGCAAAATTACCAGGGGGCTGAAGGCTGATACTTGTCCTAAATGGGCTGCTTTTGCACGGATTTTGCAGAATACCGGGAGGCGCTCGCTCCCTCCGCCCCTCCACTAGATCCGCACTTGCGGCTTATGTAGTTTCAGTACGGCATTGGTGTACGGGCTGAACAAAAATGCTAAATTTCTGGGATACAATCCAAATTCCGCCAAGCTTGCAAAAATTTCCTTCAAGATTCACAACTTCCCTCAATTCTTATGAGGGTGTATTGCCACAAAGGGTTCTGCATTTTGGACAAATGGTTTTGAAAAAATTGTTGGAGTCATTTGTTGCACTACACTAAGTTAAATAATGACAATGACAAGATAGCCATTATATTTTGGTGATGCTCAACTGGTCTTGTAGTGGATCATTTTCATATCACATTTAATCTCCTGGGCACTACCTGCATATCTATTGGCATCTAAGCACTAATTTGATAGGCCACTTGAAAGGTAATATAATGTAATGAGGCCAATTCAGAGACACTGTAAGCATGGTGGTATATGTTTACAAAAGAGATAGAAGCCTATTGATTGGTTACTCAGTTGGCTATCTCGTGTTGTGTCCTGTAGATGACCAAATCAGACTGTATAGGTGCCCAGGGGGTTCATTTTGACCAGAAAATGCAAATAGGCCCTTTTTTGCCACCAAGTTTTTAGTTGTACTCATAATTGAACTTGTTTTATTTTAAACCGACATACCGTCAATCAACCTTCCACAGGGACTCCGATTGGTACAGTTCGGAGGAGATGTTTCATATAGAAGTCCCCATGATGCAAATTAGGTATTACAATTGTTCATCATGCGCGTATGCCATGGTGCAGTAAAGCCTGACGGAATGAATGGCCATCCTTATTTTGATCCATTGGGACTTCTTATGAAAACATTCCTATACAGTTCTGGCCTTTTGACTTGCAAGACTAAGTACCCTTGCCAATCAGAAATCTGCATAGTTTGGAAATATCTGGTAAGGTGTAAGGAAAGATGCAAGAATTTGGCTGCGGTGATTAAGTTCACATGGCGCATGGTATTGTGATCATCTTGATATTGCCAGACACATTTGTGTTAATGTGCCAAGATTCTTTATGATGAGTAACAGGGCAGTGATTTGCTATAAAAAAAAGTCTCAAATTGCAAATCTACATGCAAAAGAGAAGAATAATCACAAGGTATGAGTCACTTGAGATTTAATTGCTTTCAGCTGCCGTTATTCATGTTTCATTTTAAAGTTGTGACCCAATCTTGGTCCGATATTTCATATGTTTCCCCTCGCTTGGAAGGAGTATCAACAAAAAATTTGATTCAAATTTGGGTTAAATCTAATGTATTTGGAATGTAAAAGCAAAATATATTGTGATCAAATTGGCCCAGAGGATAGTGTAGTGTGTTAATTATGTGGTTGATCACATTGGAGACATTTTTGTTCATGGACTCAAATAGACGAAATTTTAGCCCCCAGCGAGGCAGACATTTGTAACACATCTCAAGTACAAAAGGTTGAGTGATAAAATATGTGGACAGACGGACAGGGACCCCTGAAAAAGTGATTCTTAAATGCACCAAAAGGGATATCGGAAAGGTTATAGTTTATACTATTACAACGTAAAGTTAAGAGTTATTAGACTAAAAACAGCAAAATCAATACAAAGGGTCAATTTCAGGTGTACAGGGGTCAAATTTTTAAAGGTGCAACAAGAGATTTTAAGGATCCATGTGAGGTTCATATGTAGTGATTTCATAAGATTATGCACTCAAAGATTTCGTTACTCTGTAGTTTGGTACAGAAAGTCTTTAGAGTGATAACAAATGGTGATTTTATAAGCTTATATTATAAGAAACATAGGTGAGAATTGTGTATGTTTGCTACTATATAAAATTAGAAATTTCACATTTTGTACCAAAGAACAGTTCTCAGCTTAATCTTAGGGATGGTGATATTTTTTATATAAAAGCTTTCACAGTGCCAAAATCAGAAATTTACCTTTTTTCGGGAAACTGTTATTGAAATCTCTAGTTGCACTTTTTAAGTTGCTCGGTTGGATAAATAAATGGACAAATTGTTAGTGGAGCTCATAGATCAAAATAAGGAATAATTTTGAGTGTCCAAATGACTTGCTTAAGAAAGAGGGGGCAACAAGGTCAAAACCCATTTTGTATCTAAATCAGAAGCAACTTTTAACCTGTGGAGCCCCTTTTCTGTACAACGGAAAATGACCCTTTTATTGATTTTTGCTGGTTTTAACCTGTAATCGTAACTTACATTGACAGTAGTAACAAAAACTATACATTTCCTGAATCTTGTGGGTAGAACATAAAATAAATGGTATATTTTCAACATGAGACTCAATTTAAAAATTTGACCTGTACAAACTTTGTCTTGGCCCCTCTCCTTAGGCCATTTGCTGCACTTACGAGTCACGTTTTAGGGGTCACTCTCAGTCATGTCAACTATTTAATCCTAAAACGTTTGTACTGAGATTGTTGCTGTGATCAAATGTCTGCTAACTCCTGGGTTATTTCATGGGTTGTAAAATTTTTCTCTTGGGTAATAAGAAAAATAGAATTTTATTCTGATACCAAAAATCTCACTTTGGATGGCGTGACAGTGGGGAAACACATGGGTTGTCGATCAGGTTACCACTTTTTAAAAAAATAATGGAGTCCAACTAAAGGCTGTGATGAGGGCTAAAGGACACTGTGTCTTATTGTCTGGAATTGTATCAAAGTGGTGTCATTTAAAAGAAAAATAAGTAAATAATGAAATTAGGTTAGAGATTATAAGATAATTTTTGACAGGCTCAAAATGGAATAATATTTTAGCCATGAGCTAGTGTTGCATGTACTGTAGTGGGTTATTTTTGTGGGATATTTATTTTATGGGATATTTTGCCATGTGATGCAAAGGTTTTAAACGTGCAATAGCATGCTATTGTACATCTTTGTGCTGCCATGTTTACGATGACCTTTTAATTTCTTTCCTTGAGTCCAGTGGCTCTTGAAATGGTCTTCAGGCAACTGTAGTTGGCTTTTGGAAATGATTCTTCAAGTGACACAATCGCCTGAAGAACCATTTCAATAGCCACTGACCAAAGACTTGGCAATATAGTATGTTTGATGGAAATTTCTGACAAATGCAGCGTGATTGCACTTTTGACCTTCTTGCATTCATATGGCGATTATTATTAGTCAAGTGATATCAGAATTAAAAGCTTGTAAGAATATCTTTGACCCTAGAAACATAGTTGGCTTCTTGAAATGTGATCATTCCCAACACTCAGATTGGTTTGGCTGATTGGAAAATGTGAATCAAATAACTTCTCCAAAGTGCTCAGTGCTGAAGAAAATCCTGAAAATTGACCCATACATTATTCACTAATCAGTAAAATCCGTTATGCACATTGACTTTGAGAGGCTAATTATCCAGTGATAATATTTATAGTGTAGAGTAACACTTTTCACTTCTTTCTATTGAAAGTCCATAAAATCAGCACTGAATTGCTTTGTGCAAACTACATACACACCACGCCCTGCATACACCCTCTCACTACATGCATTTAATGTGGGTGCATGCATTCATGCACTCATGCAAAAACACACACACACCACCACACACACACACACACACCCACACACCACCAAAAAACCTTTGCTATGCTCATCTCTTTAAACAGGTTTATAAAGGAACCACTTTTGCAAAGTAGGTTTTTGATATGAGCCGAAGCAAGTTGCCATGGTGACGGATGTTCTGCCTGTCGTATTTTGAGGAGTCCCTTCTGTCTAGTCACCTGTTTATCTCTGTTCCAGCATGAAACCAAGAATGCCTCGGTGTTCCGCTTCCTTTACATAAAGAAAAAAAAAAAAAAAAAACCTGTTTCCTGAGTTGAAAAAGGACCTTGGTGTATTTGATTTCTGCTTTCCTGGAGTCTTTTGCACCTCTATCGCCCCACCACAGCATTGTTTTTTTGTTTGACTGCTGAGACAGTCGAGCATAATTTCTGTTTTCTCCGTTTTCATTCTGGGAACAAATCTCTAGGTGTTATGATGTAAGATGGATATTGTCTTTATATTCCTTGATCTTGCGCTAATTCGACAGCTGATCGTATTTAAATTATTTTCAATTCATTAATCCCTTTTAGTTGTGTTTCGTTTCTAGGCAATATTAGCTCCGCCAATCCGTTCAGCAACAACGAGCCGAGATGATTCAGAGCACCAACCCCCAGTGCTACCAGTGCGACGAAGATGAAGATGAGGAGGGCCTAGAGAACAGGCAACTGATGTCAGACCGTGATGGACCGGGGTCACCGACCTACACCAACAGACAACGCTCACTGGATCCAGACACCATGAGAGTAAGTAGTTACAGAGGCGCCAGAGGGTGTTTTGAGTCAATCCCACAATGCAACAGTTTTGGGAAATTTCACCTCAATACGGTCATGTGATCACATAAAATCCTATTCTTAACACATAAAACCCCTGACTTTAACACTTATTGTAGCCCACAAAGCTATTAGGGAATTTTTTGCATGATTTTGAAATGTCTTGTGGTTCTTAAACTTTTGGATCACTTTTTATCCCTAAGTACTGACACGTGTTTAGTACAGTACGGTATAGGCACATTGCTATGCATCATGGGATTGATTCAAAACACCCTCGGCAGAGGCGCTTTCAAAGTATAACCCCAAGTTGAGCGGCGAGTTGAGTGGCAGTTTCCATCACATTTAGTTATTAATAATGCTAGACACTCACTATGAGTTGCAATATGCTCATCCACCAAGGACACAGTTTAGTGGGTTGTATTTGTACATGTATTGACATGAATGATCTGGGTATTATACATCATACCCAAAAACCAGGGGGTGTATTTTCTAAATACATTGGTGAATGAAACAGTGTACTGTGCCATGGGAATTGAGACTTTTCTGGCTCAAAGTGACTGCCATATTACTCTAGTCGTTGCCAATTGATAAGTGGTTGTGGTTTGAAAGCCGTTTCTCGGTGTGTAATGGTTTTAAATTGTACAAGGATGCTGTTGGAATGAATTAACAATGTAGTAGAAACATTGCACATTTTTGCCAGAGTAAATCGCGACAGTATGTCACTGTCTGACGTTATCTAAAGGGAAACTGGAAATTTATTAATGAAATGTGAAGTTTGGAGCGAACTCAATGTGAAGCATGCAGTTCAAACTTCAATTAAGATTAAATTGAGAAAATCTTATTAGAAGCTTAAAGTGTGTTTCAAGCAAAAGGAACAGGAAATTTTTCTCAGTCTTAGTCGAGTTTGTACTTCTAAAACACATTTTGTAGCATTAGATTTCCTTTTCCCTGCGGAACGGGATTGAAACCAGAAAAAAGTTGAATGGTTTCAAAGTTTTGCTTTCAATAGGAGATGCAAGTTGGGGGCCATTCGTATTACACCAGCTATCTTGAATTTCTTATTGGGGAAATTGAACATTTTTTTTACTTGTGTAATCTCGGGGATATTATTTTTTAATACTCAAGTACTTCTCCCACCTTCTATTGTTTAACAATAATTTGGTGTTAAATGTTTGTACTCAAATCACGGCTGATAGGGAAAATGTTACTCTACAGCCAGCGCAAAGATTCATAATTTGTGTTCAGAAAAATTTTCTTCTCTAGTGGCCATTTGTTGTTACAAAGATGGCAACCATGTCAGATCACCTCATGGGTTAGAGTTTCTCAAAAAGAGTTGTTGCCAAAAATACAAATTTTCTTTTTGGCCTTTTTGGGCCGCCAAAAAGATGATTTTTGGCCACCAAAAATATGATTTTGAGATTTGATTGTATTTAATATCTGTCAAACAAGCTTTTTATCAGAAAATTACCCACTTTTAAGTAAATTGACATATTTACGTCTTAAATAACAAATTCAAATAATTAAAATAAAAGAAAAGGAAAGCATTCCAGCGCATTAAGGTCAGTTTCTCAAAATATTGTTTATTTAACTAATGTGTACATCATAAAATGTTAAAAGTAAGCACAAAAGCATAAAAAAACACATTAACACAGTGTGTTTGACCTTAAGTGTGAATTCGTTACTTTTAAGTAGAAATACAGTAGGTTTTTTCAGTGTTTAACTTTAAAGGGGCATCTAGGATATGTTACCATGATTGCTAATACAGGGAATATAAACATTCACATAGTGGTTTTGGTCCGACAAAATTGATTTTCTGATTTTATTGTATTTGGTATGGGCTATATTATAGTCATAATAACAAATTAATGTAGTTAAAAAAACAGAAAATAAAAAAATTCCCGAGCATTAAGGTCATTTTTCAACATAATGTATATTTGAACTTAATGATTTCAGGGAACATGTTAAGTAGGCACAAACAATCATTAAAACATGTTAAAACCGGTTGACTGAACAACTAAAATACAACGCCTCACTTGTTTAATTAGAAATAAAGTGTTGTAACCTTTAAGGGGGGCCAGTCTTAGTAGGTGTATTAAAATAATGTTTCTTTAGTCAACAGGACATAATTCAAAATTTGAGTTTGGACTTTGAAATTTGATATGATAATTTCCCTGTAAATGTACTTGATAACTTCAACAGCTTAGTTTAGAAATCAGTTCGAAACAATTTGAACGACCAACTTGGGTCAGAATAACAAATCAATGTATAAAAAAACAAGAATTTAAGTATTATGGTCTTTAAGACATTCTGCCTCCAAATTATGGTTAATATGAATAAAATCAGCTGACTAATGACAGGGAACATCAAGACGTACGAAGATCTGTTAAATAATTAATATTATTCTTTCCATTTTTATAGAATATAAAATCGATCTTAACGAGCTAGTATAAGATAAGATACTTAAAGCTTGGCAACCAAAGAATTAATTTACTGATTGCACTACCACAATGAAAACAACATAGTGGTATGTATCATGCTTTAAATGATAACTTACTTTGTTCACACACATTATAGCAAATATAGTGACAATTAAGTCTGCGTAAGTTTATCCATGATTTAGGCATTGTCTAAAATCTATTGTTACTGTTGTAAAATAATCCTCATCTTCATTCTCACGACGGAAGCGTCAAAGAGCGGCACGGGTGGGGAGCTCACGTAGGTGACATTCGCGCGTCAGGGACTGGGACAAGGAAGCTGGCCAAGCATCATATCAACACGAGCTGTGGCAGTTCATCTGGCGCTGAGACAGACTCTACATCTTAGTCAAGGGAAGTCACGTCCTAGTCCAGTGCGAAAACATGTCGGTCGTCTCCACCTAAACAAGCAGGGAGGGAAAAAGGAGGCGCACCTTTTGACACAGACAAGTCAAAGTCCTGGAGTGGGGTCTCCGTCATCTGTGTTCTGGATCACCTGCCAGCCGTTCACCCCTTCCCGGGGAAGACACACACCCTGGCAGATGCCCTACGAGAAGACATCCCGGGAAGTCGGGGCCACAGCCATCGAGAGTCGGGGGTCGTCGGTGGAGGGCCACCTCAACACCAAGATATGCAGAATAGTTTTCAACAGCAAGTCAGAGTAGTTACGTAGTAGTAGACGTGGATGGTCATTGTCAAAATGATCGGTTTTTATTCAAAATGAGCTTGTTCGTAAATCTTTTGAGGTTATTAATTAATGGTGGTATTATTTTGTTAGTAAATTCAAGTAAGGTGATTCTCCATGCCGGTTTTTCCTCGCTGAGTGGTGGCTCTACATTACCAGAGTTGTTTTCAAGTGGCCATAGGTGGTTCGCCCCTTACTCGTTCTTAAGATGTCCCTTAGATTCGGAAAGAGGAGGATAGACTTGGATACTCATTTTATAAACAAGAGTGTATTACTTAAAATCTTGCCTTGGTTGTAAATGGAAATTGTGCTGGAATTTTATCTATTGTTGTTCTCATTGTATATTTTTATGGTTAGATTAGAAGGCAATTCAGGCCCATACTGCCAAGTAAAAAAAAAGAATAGTTTTCAACAGGCTGGAACTGGAAAATCCCACAAGTGCAACTGGCAAAACCGCCCTCAACGCCCAGCCTCTTCGACATAATCGCTCGTGGGCCAGGGACCCAATGGCCCTTCACCAGGACGCCACGACCAGACAAAAGGAGGGGGACGGAGTCACAGTATACGCCTTCCCTCCGATCGCCCAAGTTCCTCGAGTTCTTCTCAAGTTCACCAGGACACGCAACGGCCGCATGATTCTGTGTGCCCGACTTGGCCTCGCAACCGTGGTTTCCAAGTCTCCTGTCGCTGCTGTACACCAGCCCGTTACTCTCCATGAGGAAGGACCTATCAAGACTCCGGGGGGGGGGTGGGTGGGGGGTCTCCTTCCCGATGAGACTCTTAAGGGCGATCAACCTGACTGCATGGCCAATACCATCCAGTCCTACAGAGCAGCAGGCCTTTTCGCTCCAAGCTGCCGTCACGGAGACCTCAACAAGGAAGACTTATAATGCCAGACCGCTCAGTACCGGAACGGTGCAGGATTCACCACGTGGACCCTCTGTGAGCAACTCTAAGGAGGTGGCGGACTTCCTGATGGCAGGTGTTCGAAGATGGAGCCCACCCACGCACAGTCAGGAGTTTGCCGCACTGCAGTAGTAGCCATTCACATCTGGGGTTCGGCGGAGCAATCTTCGTGTCTGAACCGCTAGCGCTCATGACCTCATCAAGGGAATGCTACATCGATAGCCCGCCGCACGCTCTCTGGTACCAGTATGGGACCTACCAACAGTCCACCAGCATCTCAACGTCCTCCTTATGAGCCTCTTCCCCAGGCGTCTCTAGCGGACACCACAAAGAAGACGGAGTATCGGATATCCATGCTCTGTCTATAGCAGAGAATCACTTCACCTTCACAGGTAACGCCGCTCGTCTTCTTCCCTTCAGGTTACTGGCAAGAACAATTCTCCGCTTCACTCCACAGCCTCATCCTCCCAGATCCCGGACAAGTTTCAGGTTCCAGTCGATGAAGTACCATTGTTGTTATGCCAGTTTATAGCCTTTAAGTTTTACCTCCGCAAGACTCAGCCCTATAGGGGGGCTCACGACCCGCTTTTCCTCACAACTCAGAAAGCCTTTTCGCCCGCCTCCAGACGACATTAGCCAGATGGATCGTGGCAGTCATCAAGTGGTAGCTACTAGTACGGAGGTTCGTCTGACTGGGACGCACATAGGAGCTCCCGACATCATAAGATCTCGGGCGGCTACTTGGGCCTCCTACCGGGGGAGCTTCTATACAAGACTTCATGTATGCTATGGATGGGCTTGTCTTCAACATTCCCCCACAAGTTTATCTCCGAGATTTCCTAGTACGCACGGTTCGACGGCAGCTTAGGATCCTATCATTGGCTTCCTCGTCCTCACAGCAAGCCTCCACATCCTTCAGTTCGCCACAGCTCCCAGGAGCACTTTACCCATTGAAGTCGGTAAGTGCAAACTATTCAATCTATTATTGGTTTGTTCAACCTTCCTCTCCCGTTCGAGAACCCATATCACCTAGTTCGCTTGCCTTATGCCCGAGCATTCTGTATCCGGGTCGACTCTATAACCAGTTGCCATCTGTGGTATGTCAGGCTTGAATGGTACGTACTAGGCGATGTAGGTGATTCCCCCTCTCCCCGTGGGGAGTCATTATCACCATAATACCCGTATACTACCATTCAAGCCCCCACCCACCCCACCCCCCCCCCCCGTCCGTGCCCATGAGGTGCTCATGGTGTTCCGCTCTCCTCGGTGTCCCGCCGGGAGATCCAAACCCGGTGGAAAGAGCCTACAAAATGATCCAGAAGTCAGTTTTTGTAACCATGGGTACTTCTTGGGGTCTACAGATCCTGCATTAGGAACACACAAACAAAGTCTTGGAATATTGGTATTTGTAAAGACCTTTTAATTTAATAATAAACCAAAATCGGATATAATAATTAAATCTAAACGGGTCGTGGATGCAATGGATTTAGCAAAATCATAAAGCTGTTGAGGTCCATAGGGGTTTCCGTACCTGGGAACAAACTATGTAGCTTCGAATTAAAACGTGACAATCATGTCTGCCGTCAAAAGTTTTAACATGTTTTGATGATTTTTGTGCTGTGCTTAAACTTTTTGTAAATCATTGGTTCAAATATACATTATGTTTGAGAAAGGACCTTCGTTTGTTCGTCGCTGCAGTCCAAAATCTCTGTGGAAGGTCCGTCTTTACCCAGCTGACAGTTTCATCATCCAGGTTGATCAGGGCCCTGGAATTCCTCTTGGGGCTTGTAACCTCACAGTCATCTATGATGTGGCCTAATGGTTTTTGGCTCTCCACAATCGCAGTTTTGGTGAACGTTCTCCTCCAGCTTGTGAGGAAGTTTCTTTGTACTACCAATGCCAGTTCTGAGTTCTGAGGTTGACCCATGCTTTTCCTATCAAGGTCACAGCTTGGGCTTGATATTTGGGCTGTCCACAAACTGCTTTAGTTCAAGTAAGGCTGACAATGCTCATCCCCAGCTGTCATTGATCCAGGATGATCGATAGGGTGCTGTGACTGCAGTGTCATGATTGGGTAGCAAAGTGATTTCCGGGAATTTCTCTGATCCTCAAAGGGTGTTTGGTGGAGGAATTAGGCAACCAGGTTCAGCACATTTCTTTGGCGAGCTTGATCGTCGAAGGTTCCTTCTAAGGTTTTGCAGGATCTATGCCAGACAGAATTGGAATTTATTCTCCCAGGCATCGATCGCCAAAAGGCACCACTAACAAGCGCCTTGTCAGCATTCAAACGACTCCAATCATTGTTTGATGTCACTGTGACGCCATACTTGGTGCAGGGCGTATTCACAGTGGAGTATGCGCCAGCAACAGCTGATGTATGTCAGGTGTCAAAAGATGCACCCATCCATTCCTGCGATCTTCTGAGAGGTTTACACTGAGACTGCTCTGTCAGCACTGCGTGGTGTGGGTTGATTGAAAGTAAAAAAACAAGCCCTGGTCCATTGTGAGCCAAGGTAATTCGTTGTTTGGGATCATGTGACAGTTTTTCTTCATCTAGAGTGATGTTTAGTTCCGTTTTTGCGCATGCGATTTGCAGGCTGGGAAAACAGAGCTGACGGTCTTGGGTTTGCGGGAGTTTCAAGTGCCACCAGTGGAAGAATTGGCTTACAGTGATAGGTCTTTCTGCAACAAACTGTTTCTAAGGACGCAAAGGAGTCATCACTATTCCAAGTGCCGTGTCGTCTGCGTAGGCAGTACTACTAGCGAACAATCTCCGTTGGCATATCTGAGACGTAGATGTTTGAAGAGACGGTGCCAGGACAGAACCTTGTGGACCCCATTCCGAAGTTTGCGCTTTTACTTGCGTTGCCCCATTTGATTCTCCCGGACGAAAGATCTGTCTTTGATGATCAGCATACTGAACTTGACAGCTTGACAATCAGTGAAGATTTTGAGTAGCTTGAGGTAAGACCTCGATGCCAGACTGGTATCGTACGCTAGCAGTTAGGTCTATGAAGACTGCTTCCAAACTTCTGCACTTCTTCTGGAAGGCTGTTTTTTTTTTTTTCACCCCCCCCTCGATGTCATTAACTAGTCTTGCTATCTGATCAGTTGTTGATTTACCTCTTTTCGAAATCCCGCTTGGGTGCGGTGTAAAATTTGCATCGACAGATCATTGATCCTGCGAGTATCAGTCGCTCAGCAGCTTATAGATGTGAAATAGTACGAGATTGGTCTGTAACTCTTTGGGTCATTTGCTGGTTTCTTGGGCGTCAGGATTGCAATGACCTTTGAAGTCGTCCATCTTGAGGGGATAATTCATGATCCTAAGCAAGTAGAAAGGAAGAGTTGGAGCCATCGCACAGCCTCGGGCGCCATATTCTTCAAGAATTCTCTTTATGGATTTTGTCATTAGCCAGGAGCTTTCCCATTCTTGATAACTTTAATTGCTTCATGATCTCATCGTAGGTAATGGTTTGGGACAATGGGCTTGACGGTGAGGGTTTGTAGAAGCTGTTTAATCTCGTTCACAGCACGAGAGTGGGCTTTCGGCCTGTGGAGTGTTGCTGGCCACTTTCCATTGTTGACAATATGAAGCGATGGAGTTTGCAGAGACAGGACCTGCTAGCTGGACAGCCTACGCCGTGAGCTTGTTGATGTGTTTCCACCTTGCGTCTTGAGTGGGGACAGTTGAATTGGATATCTCCTCCTCCCATCTGGTTCGTCTTTTTTGGCCAGCCATACAGTAGCTGGTGCCCTTTGCTATTCTCCATCAGTATCGCAGTTGGTATTACACTACACTTTGTCTAACTCGTCGCATTCCTTGTCCCAACAGGGGGTGTTAAGATTCCTTTCTCCATCTTGAATGGAATGTTTTAGCTGCTTGATCGAGCATGGAGCAGAAGTCAGAATATGCATCGTTGATGTGGATGAAGCCGGTCTGGCAGCGTGGAATTAGCAGTTTCGCTGGTGCTTTGTTGAAACTTGGACCATTTGGCTTTCCTGAAATTCCAACTTTTTCTGTAGAGGCTGGAGCTCGCGACCTGATGTCACTGGTGACCAGGCTAGGGCGATCTAGGAATCTAGGGAGGAACCTTCTGGAGCAGCGGTAATCAATGTCGCTGGTGACGTTGACAGGTCGTGACGTCCATGTACCGCATGACTGCTGAAATAGAAAAGTAGTGATCCTTACTAGATCAACAGAGTTTGGTCGGGCTCAATCCATTCAATGAGCCACTTTGGCCGATCTGTCAATGTTGGAGTATCCCATGCTGTATTTCTACGAAGGAGCTCTGCTGAACTGCTGGAAGGGAATTGAAGTCTGCCTCAGCCTGGTGGTTGGCTTAATAGATGTTGGTGAAGTTGGTTTCCATAGTTCAATGGTATCCACTGATCGCTGAATCTTGAAGATTTGCAGGGTTGATCGTGATGCCCTTGCTTCAACATAGAAGCGATCCCCTGCGTGTTGTGCGGATGAAGCATAAAGGTCAAAAACCTTCGAGTTGCAGCTTATCAGTCAATCGCATGAGTTTCTTGGAGAGGATGATATTCACTCCAGTGTCTCTTCTCGCCTGGAGAGCTGTAGAATGATTCACGCTTAGCATGGTGAGACCCTCAACGTTCCTCAGCTGCAGGATACAGACTTTGGTGCTTGCATAAGGAAATTCCTCTGTGGAGTAGCTCGGATCCGCCTAAATTCGAGGGTGGTCTCAAGATATTCACTGTGGTGGTTTTAAAACCATGTTGCACTTCATTGTTGATTAGTTTCCACAACATTGTGTGACATTAACCGGGGCCCCGCGAGAAGGCTTCTCCCACGACGCCCCCACATTAACATGGCCTTAATGCTCTGGAAAAGCTTCATTTCCTTTGTTTTTTACTACATTAATTGTTATTATGAAAAAAAAAAAAAAAACCCCCAAAAAAACTAATAAAGCCCATATTGCTTAAACTGATTTTCATCTAACTACCTGTCTTCTAGTTAACACATACAGTTGAAATCAGAAAATCCAATTTTGGACCAAAATCGCCATGTGAATGTTCATCCTATCAGCAATCATTAGAACATCTCCTTAACATTCCTAGATTGCCCCTTTAAATTACACTATGTTAATTTCTACTTAAAAGTAAACGCATTCACACTTTTAGGTCAAACAGCAACTGTGTTAAGTGTTTTTGTGATGCCTTTGTGCGTTACTTTAACAGGTTATGTGCATCATACGTTCATATTTTGAGAAATTCACCTTAAATGCTCTGGAATCTTTTATTTTCTTATTTTATTATCTTTAATTTGTGTTATTTAGACGTAATAGAGTCAAATTAACTTAAAAGTGGTATTTTCTGATAAGCTTGTTTTTGAAGATATCAAAACATAAAATCGCAAAAATCATATTTTTTGGGCCAAAACATCATCTTTTTTGGCCGCAAAGGCCAAAAAATAAATTTGTATTTTTGGCAAAACTCTTTTTGAGAAATTATACCTATAGCGTTGATCTGAACATGGTTTCCAGCTTGTAACAAAAAAATGCCACATAATTTTTTTTCTGAACACATTTAATGATACTTGGCTGTTGTCTGCTTATGTAAGCGATGCCTCTTTGTCTGGCTCAAAATCGGCCAAACAGGATTTTTAAGAAGTCCTCTCAAGCAAATAGACGTAACTTCTCCTCAAGTCCAAATGACACCAAATAAAACGTTTTCTGAAAGCCTGTTTATCCTTCTTATAACCATAAGCACACATTTGAGCAAAACTAATTCTAACAACTATTTTTAATGATTTTTTAATTCTGAATGTAGGCTTTTTTTTTGACTCGCACGTTTGGGCTTGTCATCAAATTTTGGATTTGTTTTGTGCGTGTGAAAATGGAACAATCCAAATTTGGCAGAGATTTTATAGATTTTGACTTTTTGACAACATTAACAGGGCAACATCTTGTTTTTAGCATCAATATAGTTTTTTTCTTGCCATGGCGCGGGATGGGGGTGGCTATTGCTTGGGCATCAAAATCAGTGTCAACCTGATAGAAAGATAAATATCAAATGCCAAAGCTTACATGGTTTTGTCCTCAAAGAAATACATTGCATTCTAAAATTCAATTCATCAGCATTTCTCAAAATTGTAATGGACATTTGTGACCACCCTGAGTATTTGCTACCAAAAACTGCAAACATATTTTACATTTTATTGAAAACCCTAAAAATCTGTGACATCAAGCGGTCGTAACACTTCATCTAGATATTCTTCATTGCGATAGATTTCAGCATAGTGCCCCGGCCATGGATTTGCCATTGTCCTTTTAAAAACCTCATACATGTGTCAGCATTCCATCATTTTCCATACTTTTCACTGTGTGATCTTAATCCCATTGGTAAGTTGCATAGCCACACATCTCAAAGAACGGGTCTATAGGGACATGCCATTATCAATTTGACGACTGGAATTGTGTTTGGGGAAAAACAGAGGTATAAGGCCCCAAGGTAATGTCATGCTGTCTTAAAATGCTGACTCAAGAGATTTCCCGAGAGGCGCGCTACCTAAATTTCAAACAAATCGTGTTTTTTTGCATATACATAATGCTTGTCCATAACACTAATCACTGTGTGAAATAACTAAATTAAAATCGAATTCCTTCATAATAGAAAAATCACAACTTTTGTTATAAATTCCGGATCCTGAATTTTTATTAGCACGTATCTAATGGTAACTGGTATACGTGCCATAAATTTTTACTGCATGAAACCGAAAGTCCGATTCATCTCTAACTTTGGAATTAAGCCTTTTAGGTGACTATCTATTAGTTCTAGATGATGGTTTTAATTACTAACTTAAAACAATTATATTTGAGGGAATCTCTGAGTCAGCCTTTAAATTTTGTTAATCAGATTTCCATCATTCTTGGGGACTACTTTGTAGTAGTTTTGGATGAATGGAGCTTGTCGGGAAAGATAGTTGTGGTACTCCCCCACAACAGTGCGCGGCACCCAGGGGTATAAAATCATAGGAGGGGGGCGAAACATTGCACGATAACTCATATAGGTAAACAAAAACCCTAATTTTGATGCAATTAATTGCTTAAACCCTGTTTTTCTGCAGTTTGAATCCCGCCTGGTGCCACCCCTGATTACACAGTGACCAATTTAAGAATGCGTTCCAAATGTCCATGCTGCTTCATTTCCCGAGGGGGTTTCACTTTTTTTGTAGGAATGTGCCTCCCGGATTTCAAAAAATTGAGGCTCGGAGCTGATTTGAGGGCCCCAAAATGGGGTCTCCTGAACTAGTTTTCCAAAATTTCAGAAATAAGTGGCAATTTCCCTCAACTTTTCCAGCTCACTTTTCGAGGTTTTTTTTGAAAGAAATTTGGTATAAATATGGCTAGGGACATGAAAAGTAGGGCTCTGGAACTGAAAGGTCCTAAAATGGGGGTATCTGGAACTGAAAAAGAGCCTGAAAATGAGGGTCTTATATGCGGCACATAGAAGACAGCATTAGACTATGAAAGACTTTTGGCTATCCCAGGTATAAGCCCCCATAGTCCTACCGCTGTGAGTCCTACCGGTAAGACCTTGAGCAATTGTCTTCCCTTCCCCACAAAATGATTTCTAAAATAGCAAAAGTAACCTTTAGATTTGTTTTTTTTTTACATATTGAATTACAATCTTTAATATTATTAGCCTTGATTTAGATGTGAATTTTTTTTGCCAGGTCAGTAACGTTCTTTCTCCTAAAGAAATGTATACTTTTTTGTTGATCACAGCCAAATATTCCCACGTTTCTTTACATCACAAATGAACTTGAAGCCTTGGTAAAACTAAAAACTTTGATAGTAAGAGAAGTAAGTTCAGACGTTTGTTTAAAGCAGTAAAGGTAAACATCCAGATTCCAGAAGGACTACAATGTGTTAATAATGGTTAATTATGGTAAACCCGCCACCAGCTTAAATTTGTTGAACTGGTCCCAATGGTGGTTGTCTCATATTAATAGTACGTCCCATACTTGTGGGATTATGTAAAAGGACCGAAACATTGCAGAATGAAAGATCCGGAATATCCGTGTCTTGCAAAACATTTACCTGAGGGTCGTTGAACCACGTCCTAGATATGACAACATGCCACCGTCTTTTCGGTCAGTATTATATGACGTGACATAAGTGAAAATTACTAACAGTGTCGTGTCAGTCACAGATGTCGCTATTTACATAGTAGGACATTGTCGGCATTGTGGTCATCATGTGTATACTTCCGATGTAAATCTGTACAAAAAACCGCCATGTGAGTGTGAGGCACTGTAAATTCAGTGAATGGTTCCTTACAGTAAGACCTATTGTAGTGCCTTAACACACTGTGCAGAATGACAGCCTGCTTAAAGACACTATCGTGATTTGAAAAATATTTGAAATTTTGCAGGAATACGCTTCAAAGTGAAGATCAGTCCTGTAGACTTCTCATAAGTTACCTTTTACAGCTGTAAATTAACGAGAAAAGGAAGACAACGGCAGTGTTCCAAGATAAGATTCTCCATTGATTACGTTTGTAGTAATTGTCCGTTCGTACAGTAATAACTAAAGCTCTGATCTGTCCTTAGTAGGTTTTGCTTCTGGTCTGATAATTTGCAGGGTATGTTAGGATACCTGTACTTGTTAGTAGCATGCAAAAATCTGATTTTGATGATTTTTTCGATTGCTGAGTTAGTCAAATCAATGATAGTGTCGTGTAACTGATGTTTAAAATTACCAGCAAAATATACTGTTTCCCAAATTTAAAAAAAACAAAGTCAGACAGATTCATGGAAATGTACTGGAAATATGTGGTTACAAATATACGTAAGTATCCCCTTGGTCGTTTGTTGTGGTGACTTTAAAATAAAACTAGTCAAGTTTTAATCATGACTGACCCCTACTTAAAAGGTGTTGCCCAAGAACTTTTTGACCTCCCTACAGTCCCTCAGACCGTTTTTGACCATAACTCCAGTTCACAACACCGGCAAAAGGAGCTTTTACAAGTCTCTATTTACAGCACAGAAAAGAACTAGTGCAATTTTGTTTTGACTGATTCAATGTCCATCATAGAATTAGATTTCCAACTATTTGTTTCAGTTCCAAATGCAGATACATTTGGCCATATTTTTTTTCTAGATGAGCTAGAGTAGCCAAATTTGGGTATATTGGAGAAGGGAGGGCATAGCACCTACTAACTGTAATTCATTCCCTTGGGGTCCTCCCCTGGGTCTGACAGGGGGTGGGAAATGTCAAAAATGGTCAACTTTTGGCCATATTGGTGGGTGCTGACATTTGATGCTTGATGTTTGACCATTTTAGTGCTTTTTGGTGAGTTGTGGAGTTCATCAATGATTTTAGTTATTTTGGGGCGAGAAATTGATAATTTATGCAAAAAAAACCTGCAAATTGTGGAAAGACATTGCATGTTTTAAGTAGGGTGGTCTAGCATTCCCAGGTTTCAGGGAGTGTTAGCCAGAATTAAGGGGGTGGTCTGGTGTAGTTTATGTTGTCACTTCTTGGTGATCGTGGCATTCGGTGGGGACATATTTTACGCATTGCGTAAACACAAGTACGAGAACACTCACTGAATAGTAATAGAATAGTCTCAATAGGTATGGGTGAAATATGTAAATAAATGTGAAAGGTATTCAAAAGCAGGAAAAAATATCTACAGCAAATAAGCCGACTTTTATACAAGACTTGCTGAAGTGCACTAATGCAGACACTGTAGTGTTAACGTCAATACTATGCCACAACTTCACATTCAATGCATACAAAGGAATATTTAAAACCATTCAATACGGCTAACATCTCAAGGGAGTAACATGTGCCATCGTAATTAAATTCTAAAGACAGTATTCCTGGGAGAACTTAATTTCTTAGCCTAATGTATTTTTAGCCCAGACAAAGCCAATTGAAGGGGTTATTTTGAGAGCCAAGTGCAAAATACATTTAAAGGCACTATCAGTGATTTGCTAAATCAGGAAATCAAAACATTCATCAAAAAACAGATGTTTGCATGTTTGTAACAAGTACAGGTATCCTAACATACCCTGCAAATGATAGGGTCAGAAGCAACCTAATAAGGACAAAATTCAAAATTTTAGTCATTACTATCCGTACAGACTCTTACTACAACACGTAATTGAATTAGAGAATAAAAGATAGGATTTGTTGTTTTGCCTATCTCATATCGTGTCATATTGGATGGGCAGTCCAATATTTTGAGTAGTGGATGCCGGCGCACACTACGATAAAAATATTGTAGTGGATGCCGGCGCACACTACGATAAAAATATTGTAGTGGATGCCGGCGCAGCCGGTATCCACTATGATAAAAATATTGGACTACCCATCCAATATGACACGATATTAGATAGGCAAAACAACAAATCCTTTCTTTTATTCTCATTCTTATTTAGTTTTGGTTGTTTTAATCGCCAAAAATATTTTTATTTTAATAATAGTAGTTAAAAAGGCAAAAATATTCCCCGCTGTCAAAAATCAACCAACTGCACTGCGTAACCTTATGCACTTGCACGATGACGCACTATCTAATATCGTCTCATATAAGATAGGCAACAACCAATGATATTGCGTGTTTGCTTACTAAACCCCGCCCACTGAATAAGAATGGAGATTCGTATCTTTGAACACTGCCGTTTTTTTCCTTTTTTGTCAATTCTTTAGTTGAAAAAGGTATTTTATCAGAATTCTACAGACTTGTCCTTCATTTTCAAGCTATTCCTGCAAATTTCAAATATTTTGACTCTTTCGGATAAATCACTGATAGTGTCTTTAACTGCCTGCAATATTCTTGGAAGGGGAAAGGGAAGAAAAGTTTGCATGGGAGCAGATGCTAAATGTCCAGCAATGTTCAGCAGTTTAATTTGTTTCAAATTTATCTGATTCAGCTGAAACTTGGTGAAAATAATCTTGTATATATAAGGTAACATGTAGAAAATCTAATTGAGGTCTTGTGGAGGTCAGTGGTCATCCAAAGGTTAACTTTGTATCCCCCTCCTGGGGGATGTTGTAATGGAACAAATGTCCATCATACGTTGGTTGTTGTACACCGTCCGTCAGGAGTCCATCCGGATAAAAGACGACCAGGGGATGTTTGCTGTATTTTTCATGTTAATATCATCACTTGTACTCCCTTGTGTTAGTTTTCACTGTGGATACTTGTCTATTTAAAGTGCGGTTAAGTAAGGTATGTTTGAAATAAGACATGACGCAGTTGATTTGTTGTCCGCTTTCCACATTTGTGTGCTGTTTTTTTCGATATGAAGCTGACCAATCACTAAGCTATGTCCTCAATAACAGTGCACAACAGATGCTTGACTCTTTGCGCATCGAGAGTGGGATCGCGAGCGATAGATTTGGAGAGAGAAAGAGAGAGAGAGGGATGGTATATATATCTACAAGGGACTACCATATATGAGGGAGAAAGGATGGCGCTCTTGCGCTGCCGTTCCTCTCAGTGCTCATTTCTCTCTCGTCTTTTTTCTTCTTCATTTTTCTCCTCTTTCGATTGCCGTGTCTATTTTTCAACGTTCTTTCTCTTCCCCCTTCTTCTCTTGCTTTCTGGTGTCGTCTCTTTTGTTTTTTCTTCGTTTTTTCCAATTTCGTCCCCCTCCTCCTATATTTAAGTTGTGGAAAAGTTTGTGGAGAGTGTTTACCACAAAATTACAGGAACTAATGAGGTACTCATGCGCCGGTCTTAGTTATTTGTTGTTTGCAAGTGGTTTGCAAAACAAAGGTGGTTTCAGTAATGAGCTTGTGCGGTGTAAAATATTATTTGCCATATTGCTATACAGGCAGACTTAAATCCATACATACATCCCAATTAAGTTCATGCAGTGTACTACTACTACCTGTTATTGTGATGTTGTGTGTGGTAAGAACAACATACAATTTACCTGACTCAGGTGTAAAAATATGGTATATGTGCAACTTTTTTTTAACCCATCTGACCCCATACATACCTTTGAAAAGTACCTGTAACTCAATTGATCTTATCATCAATATTCCTTTTGAAGGGGCTTGTGCAGCTGCTTCTTCTAGCATGTCACATGTCATTATTAATGGCGTGTGGTGGTGTCCGGATTTATTCACTGTGTAAGCTGATCCGGCACGTGGATCCAAGATACGAACGCTCCTAACATTGCCCACTTTTTGAGACTGGGGGTGGTATGGGAACAGTCAGGAGGGGTTTACACCGTGCGTTTTCGGCAACTGACTGCAGTTGTGACGCACATCTCGATACGGGACTGACCACTTAACGTCCCCTCCGAAGGATGGGATCTTTCATTATTCATTCGCCCCATTCCAATTGAACCATGGAGGATAGGCGGTATTCTGTATTTAATCGTGCTCTTATACCGATTAAATCCCGAATTGGTGCACCCGAATAAATCCCCGCAAGTGACCCCACGCGGGGCTTCAAACCCGGAAAGTTTTTTTATAGAAGAATTGCCCACAGGCAAACACCCTAACCGCTAGGCAGCTGAACCTGCACTGACCATATGGAAGAAATCTTGTTCTCCTGTTTTTGCTACTGTGGCTATGTTTTTGTTTATTGACCTATTTTGTCTTTATATGTTGCCTTGTTTGCACTTAGTACTTTGCTTTAGTATTTCACCCTCGTACTTCATGGAAGCAAAGGTAAAGCCACAGGCTAAACAAGAAAGGCGACACTTGCTGGAAGAGAAGGCAGGTGAAACCACTAATTTAAACGTAGTAACGCAATTGGTGGTAATGCGCAAAGGGAGAAAAGCAAAACACAGAGGTGGAATATAAACTACAAGGCATAACAAACAAAATATAAAGTGAAATGAGACATGACTCCAACGCAGGCTGACCAATATACAACAACGTGCTCTGCCCAAATTCCCCAGTGGTCACCTTAAAGAGACTTGAGGACACTTCCAGAAAGAAGTGCCCCCCAATTTTTTTCAAACCCAGGTTTTTGTGTCGCCGTGCCTTAAAGGGTGTGGCCCGATTTAAGGATAGGGTGTTCATTTGATAGATTGGCCTTCACTCAAACCCACATCTGTACAAAGTTTCGAGCCGATATGTCAATCCGTTTTGCTGCGGAGAGCTAAAACGTGATTTTGTAAGCCCTCTAGAGTGCTGTGTAAAATAATATTGGTCGAGACCAAAATGGGGCACAATTTTCACTCATAACTTCCAAACCAAACATCCTTTGGCTCTAAGATTTGCACCTGGTAAATGAGAAAAATAGTAGCTTTCTTCTGATACCAAAATGTTGACTACTTCGGTAAAATCTGGGGCTTCTGGGGACGAGGCTATTAGCGATCGGGCCATGGACCTTTAAGGCAGAAAGACACATAGGGATCACTTTGTCCACTGTAGTCTGTTGTCTGTTGTTGTGAAAAAGGGTTAACATTTGCCTGTAATATCCACATACTTTGATGGATTTAAACCAAATTTGGGTCACAGATGCAACATGACATCCCCCATTTGTTGATGTCAAAGGTCACATATCAAGGTCAAAGGTCATGTGAGGTCAAGTTGTAAGATAGGCTGAGAATGTAAAATTGACCTCATTTGAAGTGCAATTGGAACCAAGCTTGGTTATGGAGTTAACATGCAATCCCTCATTTGTTTATGAGGTCAAAGGTCACATATCAAGGTCAAAGGTCACATATCAAGGTCAAAGGTCACATATCAAGGTCAAAGGTCACATATCAAGGTCAAAGGTCACATATCAAGGTCAAAGGTCATGTGAGGCCTATCATTCACAAACCGCGACGGCGGGCGACACAAGGACCGATGTATTTTTTGCGTATTTGGAATGCTTACCAATGTATTAGATCACACCTGAAGTGAATAAGTCGAATATGCTGTCTTTATGTAATAAGATGATATAGTATTTTCTGTCATGCACGACAGAAAATCAAAGCATAGTTTTCTATAGGAACGATTACAATAGTAGGCAAGTTTAAAACAAGGTTTGCGTTTTTCTTTTGTACTTGTTTGTCCAATAAACCTATGAAACATTCTTGGTGGGTGGTCTACAACCGATCCAGTGCAATTTGAGAGAAATTTGTATCGTCAAAAAAATTTCCTCCTCTCACGTTAAGAAAGTAGAAGTCCATTGCTATTCCAATGGTTTGTTAGTGATCATCTTGTTATGGTCATGGTTTCAAGAGCTACTGATGACTTCTGACCTAAATAGACAACTTGTAAACAGTACATATGAATTGAATAGTGTAGGCGTAAAGCAAATGCATTAGATGTTGTTTGTATGATGTACTTGATGCAGGTGATCAGCAGTGTTGGCAACACTGATCATTGAAAAATGATTCAAATTGTTTTTCTTACTCTGATGTGGCTGGACATCATCTAAGTTTGCTTAAAATGATCCATGTGGAATGGTTTATAATGGAATGTTCAAAGATTAGAGGTCAAGGGTCATCTGGGGTCATTTGAAAATTGTGCATAGAGAATAGATAGAATGTTCTCCAAAGTTCTCTGAATGATCATAGAGGACGCTTTTAGAAGAAGAGCTCTAATGATATTTGGGGTCATTTGAGCTTATTGACCAAAAATGCTTTAAATGCTGCTTCCACAGTTTCATTCAGCATAATTAATAAATGACTACTTTGTTTGGACTTATATTTTGTTGAAGAAATTCTGAGGCAATTGCGATTTGTCACATTTCCCCAGAAATTTCACCATTGCTGTAAGTAAACAAATGTACCAAAACTAAAAATTCAATTTTTAACCAAGTCCTGATTTGTTTGGGTATTTGCTACCTAAAGACTACAAGGCTGTTTTGTTTGCAGAATAAAAATGCCATCCAGGTTCAGTGTGACATAAAATACATGCACGTACCACACATCAGTAGTCCAGATTTGGACAGGATGTGGAAGCTTCCTGTAGTATTCAGTGTTATCTGCTGTTTTATGTAACATGCACATTTTCATGATTGTGGTAAAAAAAATAAAGCATACCGGGAAATCTCTATACCTGCATTTTACCTGAAAATGAGGCATCTTTGAATAAGCATTCTGCATCTTTGAATAAGCATTCTGCTCTTTGAATAAGCATCTGCATCTTTGAATAAGCATTCTGCATCTTTGAATAAGCATTCTGCATCTTTTGAATAGCATTCTGCATCTTTGAATAAGCATTCTGCATCTTTGAATAATTACATCCTTGAGTTGAGTTGAAGTTGGTTTGATGGATAATACCCAGGTATGTAGGTGTTTAACATGGTTTTGTTTGTGTGTGTTTGTGCATGTGTGTATGTGTGTTTGTGTTTTTGTGTGTTTTGTGACCTGGAGAGTGTTATTTTGTCTATGTATTAACTGACTCAAGTATAGTCCCACTAGATTTTGGGCTGAGATTGATTAAAATTTATGCATGGGATTATACTCAAGGAGTACTGTGAACATTAGATTCAATTCACCAAGTTCCAACTTGGTAATCACTGACATGGTCGTAATCATCAGTAGATAAGTAATTATATAATATTGGATGGCTCTGAGGGTGGGATGAGAATATACCGCACGAGTCATGAAAATATCGAATGAGCCGAAGGCGAGTTTGATATTTTCTTGACGAGTGCGGTATATTCTCATATCACCCGAAAAAAGCCATCCAATATTATTATTGTTATATTATATGAAGCTGACTGTAAAATGCAACACAATTTGCGAAGTGGGGTATGGTATTCACTTTCATGACTTTGCCATGGCCTATGAATTCTGTTACCTTGGTCACCCCGGTACCCCTACTTACTCAAAGCTTCATAGGTTGAGTTTTGTCTAAGTTGTGACACTGATACAATCTCAAAATGTTGACCGCTTTTTAGTGCTTCTTCCGGTAGTATATCTTCTATTTTATGTAGAAGAATTCTTCCTCGTGAAATATTATGGTGTCGTCTGTGTGTACGCGGCCATTTTCAATGTTAACGCTTTGAATGGGATCCCCGCTAAGCTACTGGAGTACCAGCGCAGCAAGCCTGAGCAATATTTATATAAACTCATACAATGTTCATGGACGCTATAAAGGATCGCACATATTACTAGTGCTAAATAAACTACCATAAACCAGGTAACAAAACTAACTGCACGATATCAAAAATACTGTTCAATGATTTTGAAATACTGCACAGTATTAAAAATATGCGGTATAGATGGAAGCTTCATATTATATAATAATGTTAAATATTGTTGAACACTCAATGAGTTGTCAAAACTTGTCATAAGTTGAAAACAAAAACAGAATGCTATAGTTCATTTCTCTACCTCTGTGCAGTGATGTCACAACCTTGACGAAGCTGTTACGCAACCTGCACCTTTAAAGTTGATCCCATCTGAGTCCAATTAAGATCAAACATGAATAGTAGAAGGCTAACAGGTTTTACTTCAGTTATGTTGTGATGTCAAAGGTCAGGTTTTAGGTTCTAATTGAATTGCATGTTGTGATGTTAAAGGTCGGGTATTTTTTGCAGAGTATTACTTCTGTTATGGCTGCTTGTGGAAGTCTCTGGATTTTCTATAGTCAAATAGTAACTCCTTAGCTACATACATTTTCGCAATGATATCAGGCAGTATTATTGATTGGTGGACTGTCTTATTTATATCACAAGTAAGTTGCAAATTTTGGTGAAGGTCAGTTCCTTTCAACAGTCAACAATATAGCACATAATCTGGAAGAATCATTTCAAGAACGAACAACATATGTCTAGCAGCAAAGATCTACTTTTGTTCGGCTTTGCTTTCCCATTGCCACTTAACATGAGTTTGGATTTATCTGTAACTGGCTGCTTTGGCAATTTGATAACATATGTCCGCATGCTTGTGTAACCTGATCTGAATCGCCTGGGCTAAAGTGAAAAACAGTGAAATTGAGAAACTGGCAAAAATAATATGTGAAAACAACAATTCGTGCGAAAGATCTTCCTTTCAAATGCGGGCAAGGGGGCAAGCAAATGATTAATGAAAGCTTTATGAAGAGTCTTTTTTGTTTTATGTACCTCATATTTCATTATCTTATCAACGAATTGGTAAGAAGTCTTACACCAAACCCCTATTCTCATCATCAGTCTCTGAACTGAGTTTTGGAACCCCTGAGCTATTGTATCAATGATTTAAAGGTGGGTGACCCCGATCATGGTTCAATTTTCCATTTGATGTTTTCTCCCTCACAAGGAAGCATCATACAAAAAAAATCTGATTACAAATTTTGTAAAATTGATTTTATGTTTTGGATCCAATATTTTCCACACTTAAAATCATCAAAACATAATTTGGTCCAGCCGTTTGGATAGTAGAATAAAAAACCTGTGCTAATAGGTCCATAGGACAGTGAGTGGTAATTATTGTGATTGACCACATTCGGAGACGTTTTTTGGGGGGAACGGGTTGGCGCAGCGTATCTTCCCTCGCCTTTCACCAATGAGTTCTCGGGGGTCGATTCCCGGTAGGGGCTCATTCTCGGCGACTTATGTGAATTTGGTTTCCGATCCATACTCGTTCCCGCAGTTTTTTCCGGGTACTCCAGTTTCCTCCTGCTTCTAAAATCAAGCTTCTTGGCATAAATCTGTTCTGGTATTATCGTTTCTCTGATGTGCTCAGCACCCTTCATGGCTGCCGCACAGCGCCTTGAGCATGTTTACCTGGATATGTCGCTCGTTAAAAATCAAATTATTATCAATTATTATTTTATATCATCAATTACAAATGGTTCCTGCTCATCAAATTTCACTGGTGTAATGAGAAAAATATGAACTTTATCCAATACCAAAATCTTGATAATGTAAAGGGGGGGGGGGGGGGGGACCGGGGAGGGTGTTGATTGGGTTACCTTCCTGTAAGTATTAGAGCATGTGCATTCCTAATTCCACATGCATGTAGCACTTGTGTGTTTTCATGCATTAAAGTCCCCATGGTCCGATTTGCTAACAAGCCTGTCCCCAGAACCCAGAATTTTGGAGAAGTGGTCCAACATTTTTTGGTTTCTAAAGAAAGCTATTTTCTCATTTACCCTGTGAAATCTTAGACCTAAAGGATGTTGGTTGGAAGTTATGAGCGAAAATGTACCACGTTTGGTTGACCAATATTAATTTTACACGGTACTCTATGGGGATTACAAAATCACGTTTTAGCTCTCACAACAAAATGGGTTGAAATATCGGCGAAACTTTACAGATGGAGTTGGGGTGAAGGCCATTCTTTCTATCAAGATGAAAACTTCATATACTTAAATTAGGTCATCCCCTTTTGAATTTAGAGGAACATAATTATTATGTGTATCCACATTCAATGATTTTGCATGGGACTTCGGTACAATCGTCCTTGGATATTTTAAAATCATGTATAAACCTGGTTAAAGTTTATAAAGCAGAATTAATAATGTGCAGGTAGTGATAAATGTGGGAGTATTGGTCACAAGGAAAAAAGGGCAGTATGAAAGAAATAATCCTAGAACTCCCGAGGATTATTTAGAAATGGGATGACTTTGAATCTGTCTTGTAGGTGGTGGGGAGGAGGGGCAACTTCATCGTACTGTTGTAGGAAGGCGTTCATGCAAAACCTTTGTAGAAAGCTTTAAGTTTTTCCTATGGTCTTGCATCCAGGCATCTTAATCACAGTATTATGATATAACTGTGACGCCACAGATCCTGTCCACTGTCATCTACTGAAAAGCAGTTACCAGTTCAAGCAATTTCCAAAGTCTATCCTTTACACATTTCAGGGAATTTGTAATCAAAGAAAAAGAGAAATACATGAAATAGTAGACAAACATAGCCAATTCTAACCACCGGCCACTGGTGCAGACAAAGATAAATATAATAGATCGCCAACTCGAGGTGTGACAAGTTATGGCCGTCCGACCAAGTTTAATAAATTGCAAATTTCCAGCAACCAGTGGCGATGACTCAAACAAAATTAAAGCTGACAGGGGAGCTGAGAAATGCTGTTTTATTAGTGTGCATAGACCTTAAAAAGTAAATGAATTCTTCCTTTCTGGACATGCGGAGTAAGTGCTACAAATACTATAAAGGGTAGGTTTAATATTGAAGCGAGAGAGAAGTAAGAACTGACAAAAAATGGGGAGGGATTTTAGAGTCTGAGCGACATTTTTCCTACAATTTTCATTTGAATTATACTCGGGTCTACGGCACATAACTGCCTTTTAAATTATGTCTCGCAGTCACTGAACTTATCGTTTTATTAATAGTAAAATGAAGATGAATTAATATCTGAAGAGGTGCAACTGTGCACCACCATACATTTCAAATAGTTGAGTGCTATGCTTTGCAAAATACTAACTGCTTGTAATCTTAAGGGCTGACATTACCACAGTCAGCCAAAGCATATTGTACCCAGGCTGAAAACCTTGGCAATACCAATAGATTTTCAAAATCAGTGGAAACTCTCAGAAAAAGTCACTAGTTACAGTTTGTCCTTTTCTTTGGGAGTGGATAAATTTGATATCCTGTTATGAAAGTCTGGAGAAATTATGCTAAAAGGTCTTTCAAGTGCTTATATTAAAAAAGATCGATTTAACTAGAAAAAAATGCAACTTAATTGAACAAGCATGTCATCATGAGAGTGCAACATGTTGTAAGTGCAATAGCTGCCATGTGATACATCTGTGTGCTGCCATGTATTGTGATAACTCAATTTGTCTTTCCTTGAGTAGTGGCTCTTTAAATGGTTCTTCAGGCGTTTCTGTCGTCTGAAAACCATTTCAAGAGCCACTGACCAAAGGCTTGGTATAGTAAGTATGTTTGATGGGAATTTCTAAACAAAAACAGCAGCTATTGTACATACGACCTTGTTGCACTCGCGTTACGATATATTGTGTATTTTAAGCATCTATACAGCAAGCAGTTTTTAAACATCAGATTAAGGTGAATGATCGCACAAGCCATGCAGAGGTAAACAAACTGAATTTTGCCAGAGTAAAAAGCATGTTTTTCATTTTTATCAATATATGAAAAACAAACAGTGACCAGACATTAACTACATTCAGTAACATAAGCTCAACCACATATATTTTATTGGAATTCTAAAAATAAAAATACAAATTATTGCAATAATGAAGCTATATTAAACAAAATAATGTGCTTTTTAAATAATTGCCCATGTAAGAATTACAACTGGCTATGCTTAGCACACTAACTGTCATAGATTGAAGATTGTCAGTGACCAAAAATCAGACTTTAAAGGTGAGGTTACGATCTGTTTGGGACCCCCCCCTGATTTACCGGAAGTAGTATCGATTTTTTTTTGATATCAGATGAAAGGACGATTTTTTCTCATTGTTGTCCTGAAATATTGAGCCCTCAAAATCCCTCTTTCTTCCAAAGAAGGAATTGAAAAACCGCCGTTTTAGTGGTTAACACCAATATTAGACAAGTATGGATAGGGCTTGCAATATGGATAGTGCTGTCTACCATCAAAAACCGCCAAAGTTTGATTTCCCACGGACTTGGTGGGGCGTATGTGCAAGTGCCAGCTTTCATTATCGAGTAGAGGACACAATAGACATGGATCGGAACAAGCACCTTTAATTATCAAATTGGATTTATATCTCTCATAGAAAGTTTTATGAATGCTTCGTATAGCATGCAAACATTTCATAATTGACTTCGCTTAATGGCCCCGTCTAGTGGAAATGTAGAGGTTGTCGACCTGAGTAAAAACTAAAAATTTTGATAACAAGGTTTACACTTGATTTTAGAAATATGACCATAACTTTAAGAAATTCGGTTTTCCCTTCCCAAACACATGATGCATAGGGCCCTTTATTGGGACATTGTCAAAGTTGAATGAGTTGTTGTGCTTTAGCCTTTCACATTCAAAAAAAATTTCACAGAGCATGCATCAAAGGATTGCTAGTGATTTTTTTTTGTTATCTAGTGCACATTTTTTCCATGCTAGTAAAAAATCTCCTATAAATCCACTTTAATTAAATTGATCTGTTAGTCCGGTATAACAGCCTGCAGTTGTAGACTTAAAGTTGCCCACCACCAATACCACCGCTGCCCCGTTGCACCACCACTGCCCCGTTGCCCAACCAACGTTGCCACCACCACTGCCCCGTTGCCACCACCGCTGCCCCGTTCCACCACCACTGCACGCAGTTGCCACCACCGTTGCCACAACACGGCCCCGTTGCCACCAACGTGCCCCGTTGCCAACCACCACTGCCCCGTTGACCCAACGCTGCCCCGATTGCCACCACTTCTGCCAACACGGACAAGTCCACTGTTACCAGCAGGACATCACAGAACATCTTGTCTGCCATCAATCTATGATGTTAGACGTCAGCATCATTTTGATGGTGAATTCTGTCTTAAGACAATACAATTTCTTGATTGATCCGATATGCCCCAATATATTCTGAGGTGATTATTTAAAGGGCACTACAGTGATTTTGCCTAAAGTCAGAATAGGAGAAAAAAAAGCATCCAAAAAACAGATTTTGCAGTATGTTGTAACAAGTTATAGGAGCTTTTATTCCTAATGACCTAACAAGTAGTAGACGAAAAGATTCTAATAAGGGACAAAAGTCAGGATGATTTAGTCTTACTGTCCGTACGGACACTTGCTTACAACACGTAATTGAATGGAGAGATTCATATCTTTTGAACACTGCTGTTTCCTACTATTCTGTCATTTTTTCAATTGCAAAAAATAACTCTACAGACTTACCATCAGGTTTTTAAGCTGTTCCTGCAAATTTCGAATATGTTCTCTCCATGAATCACTGATATTTCTTTAAAGCAAATGAATGTGGAGGCGTCACCATGACAAATTCAAAATTCAATTGCTGTTGATATGGGAGCCATTGGGATTTCCTCGTTACAGTTGGACCACACTATAGGTATTGATGTGGGCAATGTTTTAGGCCTGAATGAAATATATTTCTATGCATTTATGTGCAAAATTTATACGAATGATCAAACAATTTAATATTGTCTCTTATTTGCCATTATGTGGATTTCCTAACCTATCAATACCAAAACCTCACTAATCCATGAGCTGAGGGAGTAGAAAAATGCCCACCAAATCCAAAAGAAGATGCGATGACATCATCGTTACCAACACTCATGGGGCATGGAAAACGCCAGCGACTCCCTCGGACAACAAATCAGAAAGCAAGCTATTTTTGACAAAAAATTAAAAAAGTTAAAAAACTTAAAAAAAGCAAAATTATTAAATTAATTGTTAAATTCAGTTTTTTGTTACTATGAAAAAATCGGCATGACATTTATTACTTTCAGCCCATTTGGATGCTTTTAGCCGAAATTAACAAATTTTTAAGGTTTCAGCTTGCTTTTTAAGCCCTCTTACATCCCTTGATTTAAAAAAAGAAGCATGTTTTGCAGTCCTTACTGCTGAAACAAAGGTGACCAATTTGTATTTTGGAAGACACAAAAAGGGAGAGGAGACGGGTAAGCTTGCGAGTGTCTAAATACAGCGAGTATACTGCAACCATTTGAGAATGAGCTGTCCGAAGCCCTCTTGAAGGGATTCTGGTATGCTATAGAGCCCTCATACAAGCAGTGTATCATCCCTAACAGATTTGTCAAGATTAGCTGTGAAAATTTATAGTGCTGCCCTCTGTTGTTGATTTTCACAAGGAACACAAGAATGATGATTTGAAGAAATTCCTTGGCGAGCTATTTGCTTGTATCCCAAAATAGTAATTGTAGATTAGATTATTGTTTGGCCTTTTCGTTAAGAGCCAACCAAAGTTTAAAGAAAAATCATGTGACCTTGGTTGGATGTGGATAGGAGCAAAATTTGATTTTTTCCCCATTTCTTTTTGTTGCCATTAATAAATGTAGGTGTATAAGATAAATCCACATTGAAGCTGGGATGGAACGGCATTCAGTTAACAAGAGAGATGTAATTGATTGTTTTGATAGTGTGGAAACATATGTGGATGAAACGGCTGAGGGAAAACAGGGCTGATGACAATTGCTTTGCCATTTATTTCAAGGGTTTTGGAGTCTGTCTTAGAGATATCAAACTATTGATGGAAGGAATGTCAAGTGTTAAATATCGGTGGCAGTAGGTTGATCTTGTTAGGGAGAGCCCACGAACCAAGTTTAGATGTTGCCATTTGCTACCAAGGCACCGGTTCAAATCCCAGCTGGGAACTTGCTGAAATTACAGATTTTGTACTTATAACTGCTGTAGATCGAACCGACGTTTATAGGTGTCCTCTGCCTTTAAACTCATTTTGGGCATCGGGCAAAACAGCCATGAACACGCCTTGTCTTTTGAAGGTGACGGTAAGGTTTAAAGGTACTACTATCATGCTCAGCAGTTGGATTCGGGTGGGTTTAAAAAAATCCCCCCTCAATGAGCAGTGGCGCACAAGAGGGGGGATTTTTATTTTTTACCCACCAGATTCAACGACGTCCTCCTCCCCATCCCCCCCCCAGAAAAAATTCTGGCTAAACAATTCCACTCCAATTCCCACATAAGGGACAAATGCAGATGAGGGTTGTGTAGTAGGGTGCATCAAACGCCCATTTTTCCATTTTTTGTGTTGAGCAGATTTTTTCTACCTAAATATGAAAAATGTTACATTAGATGAAAACATTTCTCTGTTCAAGTTTAAATCAAATTCCAAAAGGGTTTTGAGGTTGGCAAACTGAGCTTTAAAGTTTTGTACATGAAGTCAATGGGAGTTTTTTTTATTATTTTGGACAAAACACGGAAAAAAGATTTCTTCATTCTTAATTTTGCAGAAATAGGCAGAGAGGCAGAGAGGTACCTTATAGGATAAGGCAAATAATTTTCCCATACATTCCAGCCAAAGTATTCCTCGTGGCAAGAAAAAGATATTTTACTAAATTCATTCAGGGGAGGGAAGGCAAAAACAAGAACAGAATAACCACAACATAAACACAGAGCTTGAGGGTTTATGGACATTGAAAATCTGAAGACAGTGTATTGTTGAAAGTTCAAGCGTATCTTAACCTTTTAATAACATTTCAAGTATTTACTTACAAAAGAGCTGTTGTATTGATCAATATAAATCCTGGGTGTCAGCCACATCAGCCTAGTCATTTGAATTGTTGCATTGTACCCAATGGACTGTGCCTCTGTTCCTTACCTTATTACATTTGTTTGTCATTGAAGAGGATTAAGAGTGCTGCTGTTGGTAGACTAGAAAAACACCCCGCAAATTGACCACATGTCATGCTGTGTTATGTAAACAGCTGGTTATAGGACTTTGATACACCAATTACACTGTCCTCCAATATTTAGTCACTAAGTATGTTGGTCATGTTTGGCCATTCTGTGTTTTGACTTCCCTCCATGAAATGAATTTATAAAAATAATCTTTTCTGCCATCGAGGATGACTTTGGCAGGAATTTCTTGGGACATTATTGGCCTTATCATATGAGGGTACCTCTATGTGAATTTCTGACAAAATTCAAGAATGAAGATCATAATTTTTCTGTGTTTTGTCCAAAATTATACCAAAATAAACTCCCATTGACTTCAGGCTACAACAACTGAAGCTTCGGTGTGGCCACACTAAACCTTTTGGATTTTATTTTAAACTGGACAGAGAATGTTCTAGTTAATGGAAAATTTTAAGATTCGGTAAGAAAAAATTCCTCAGCATGAGGGGCGTTTGATGCGCCCTAGTGTGTTGTGTGTGCATATGTGGTGTTTGTTTTGCACAAACTTCTCCACCCCTAATTTCCCAGGTAGGTTTTTGTGTCATCTACGGTAAGCAGAGTTGCACATACAGATTACTTCAACGTTTGCTTGTGTCTGTGGGGTGCAATGTTGTGTGGGGGCGGATCCATAATAACCCTGCACTTACGGCACATTATGCTCTCTAACCCCCTTGCTCAATTCATTATTATTGCTTTGAGGAATCTTCCTTCCTATACTTTAAACAGTTTAAAAACCATACTTTTTTCTGTATCCATCATCCACTGGAGACTCAAACTGATATTGGCATCCAATTTTACCCGAACATGGTGGTCTCTGTGGAGTTACAGGTCGTGCTACAGGTTTCACAAGATGCCATAGAATGTAGACATTGTATTGTAGTGGTCGCAAGATGTGTGGGGACTAATACTTTAGCGGGGGTCAATTTGGGGTCAAATCAATTGATTAGCAAACCGAACAAGTGAAAGTCATGAGGCGGTTCAGACGAGGGCTCTAAAAAAAACTTAAAGTTTACATCGTAGTTTTAATTTTCGAAGTTTAACTTGTAGTTAGTGCCCGTGTGAACGCACTCGTGGTTTAGTAAACTTTAAGCTTTACTCGAAGTTTAAAACCATAAGATTTATTATGGTTTAGTCGTGGTTAGCGCACTACCCTGGTGAGGCGTCATAAGCCGTCTAGTTTACGGCCGTGTGGACAGGCTTATCAACAAGCTCGGAGTTTAGCGTGACCTCGCCATGAACGTTAGGTGGGTGCGCGATCCCTGGTCACCATTTTATTCTCATTAGCGACGGATTATACATGTTGTGTTATAGAACTCAGACTGGCCAGTTTAAAAGAGATAAAATTTAATTTACATGTTATAATAATAACGGCACTGACCACCGTTTACACTATGCGAAGCATATATATAGGCCTACACATTATAGTAACTGACGTTTCATTAGTCTGTAGCAAGCTACAGCGTCCCATGTGGGAAGTTGGTGGAAAACTAATTTTATTTGATTCCCCATCCAATTTTCATCGGCTCTGGCCACTTAATGTGGATGCCATTTTGTGGTGCAAGTGAGTGAAAGATATGCAAGTGGGTTAAAAAAGGGACCCGACAGCAGTACGTACGATGCTCCCAATTAGTTAAGAATCACAATCAAGGTAACTAATTGATTGTTTAGCCAATCGCTTGACTCGGCAATAGCATGAAAGTCGATTAGAAGCGCGATGTTTTGTTTGTAAGTGGTTGAATTTTTCTAGAGAACCATGTTTATTATGAATATTTATAAGGACCGACAGTGATGACAAGTCTATTGGAGTCACCAAAATGGCGATTTTTTTTACCGAATGTTTTTGTTTTTTTTTTTCCGGCGCGACTTACCACCAATTATGTATTCAAACAGGACCGTTTTAAACGTTTTACTACACCAAACAAAAATGATAAACTATGTAGAAAACCTTAATAACGCTCTTGATTGTGGGGGTAGCAGTACTGGTTATATGAGATAAAGGTCCTCTCAGCTTGATTTCGACAGCTTGTGAAGGGCCGTGCCCGTGTTGTTTACGCTACTAAATGTTCGCAATGCAACACTAAATATAGAAAACCCCCCCCCCCCCCCCCCCCACGAGAACAAAACAGAGCATATTTATTGGAAAATACATTTTCGTTAAATAGCTGGATGATGCGTACACCCATTTGGAAACGTTCATCACGGTGGAAGTTCCTAGTTTAGCGCCGTACCATTCGCCATGATTTCAGTTTCGCGGGGTATTTTTTGAGCTCGCAGGGGTCACCGTAGAGCGCGCTTATACTTCCGGTTCTTATCAACAAGTCGGCAAGCACTCTTTGATTAACTTTTCAAGTGTCGATGTGAGAATGTGATAAGACCCGTGTGGACGCTGTCCGAAGTTAACGGATTAACATTTTAGGATCGATGTTAGGTTATCAGCGATGTTACGCTCGTCTGAAAATGACTATGGTGACCAAATTACTGGAAATGCTCAATTTCGACTTAAGTTGACAGGAGGAGGAGTTTTTTAGGATACCAATTTCTCTCAAATTTCACTGGATTGGTTGTAGACCACCTACCAAGGAACGTTTTTCAAAGGTTTATTGGACAAAACAGGGGCAAAGAAAGAAAACCGAACCTTGTTTTGAACTTGCTCGCTATCGTAATCGTTCCCCATAGAAAACCATACTTAGACTTTCTGTCGTGCAGCAGAAGTACAAATACATCTATTACATAAAGATTGGCGCAATTCGGCCCGGGCATATTCGGCTTTTTTATTCAATTCAGGTGTGATCTAAACATTGGTAAGCATTCCAAAGATGTAAAAAACCGGGGGTTGGGGGGGGTGGGGGGTTGGGTTCAAGAAAAATGGGGCGCTTCTCTCTGGAAATCTCATCAGTCTCTTTAAATGAGGAACAAACTCAAGATATAAACGAAAGACAGTGCTGCAACGAGGAGAAGTACTAAGATAGCATTGTGATCTATCACAGTATTTAGAATCCAAAGGAGAGGAATGTGACTTGAAGAGTTGGCTTCTGATGACCAGTATGTAATTCGGAAGGCAAGTCTTTACCAGTTCAGGAGTTACTTTTCAGTCCGATTCTCTAAGCCTATAAATTATAAAAAAATTTACTGGATTCTTCACAAAGATACTTTGGGGGGGTCTCGATAAAAATATTCGTGATCGGTTGCACACCTTGCACAATATTGTTTTAAAACTCAAGCTCAACCAATATCTTGGTTGTATACTCAACCATTCAATGGATATCATACGGTCAGAACTTCAGAAGAACCATGGTAGGGTGGGCTTAAATGTCAAGGTAAAAATTTTAAGACGTCCACTTGGGAAATGATTTAAACACCAACAATACAAGCATTATGACACCAAACTAATGTATCTTTAAATAAAACCCCCCACCCCAGAAAGTCAAATATTTGCCTTAAAAACACCCACAAAACTGCTACCAATGAGTTTGTCAAAGGTAACATAGACAAACTTTCAAAAGTATCGCTGAAATTGAAAATGATGCTTTATTAAAGCAGTACTGCAGTGTTATATAAACTCTTGGGGAAACAAAATTCAACTATGTCGTCAGTTTTACATAGGGTATCAAATTGTATTTAGGCTAATAGGAGTTCCAAATTAGGAGGACTCGTTGACTGATGATTTGTGGTTGATAACATGCTCAAAACAGGATACAGTCCTACACTAGCTCAAATGGGGTGTACAATCCCAGGTTAAAATTACAATGGTCATATTGCCTGGTCCCGGGTCTCAGATAGCATGTCTATTGATAGGTTGGTAATAGCGTTGGTTCGGATAGGGTATCGATTTGACCGATCTGCTCTCAGCTCGGGTCCCATTTCGTTTGTTTCTGGTTCATTATAGGGTCACTTGCCGGAGGAGAGCAAGATGGAAGCCGTACAGTCTCGGTACTCGGGTGCAGTTACCCGGGGATCATGTACAGGTACCTACCCACAGGGCATGAACCCCATTCTTTCTTCAACATTTCTTCTGTTACACACTGTCCGTGCACTTTGATCATGACTGACATGGTGCGTCGTGTCAGGGTGACCGACAGTCAGCCCACCCACATTTGGTCCCCCTTACCACGACCACAATGCTCCCACCTTCTAGCTTACACTAGTGCTGCTGGTTTCTTCTTGACAACCTTGGAGTTCTCCTTTCCTTTCTCCCAATACCTTTTTCTCTTCACTAAACTGTTTCCTGAGGGCCTCGACCCTCTCTGGGGTCCGTTTCCGAAAACTCAGTCGTAAATAGGTCTATATGTGAATACTAGGTCATGCCGGAATGGACTATTTTATCCAAAGCTTTGTAACTGGAATGAAAAGGTCTGTCATGAGTAGGCCTACATATAGGGTGACACAAAAGGGGATGGCCCCTGGATTAGCCTGGTCCACCGAAACTCCAGGTCAGTCGTCACCTTTGCATTCCCACCGTTGACCATTCCAAGTGGTACAAATACCTATGTACTGTGGGAAGGGTGGTGGCTGTGAAAAACAAGGGGGAGGGGTCTTTAGGTCAAGGTCTTTAGCCTGAGATCTGGTTAGTGAATGGTGGCGACTTGTTTCACCTCCAATCTCCATACTGTTAACTTGCAAACAAATATGTTGCTTGCTTGATATTTTGTCTCTCTTGCAAGGTCTTATAGTCAGGGACCGATTATGCGTCCGACAGCAAAGACCTATCTCAAGGTTGTCGATCAGCGTTGTGCAGACTGTGATGATTGGTTGATTGTGCACTGGGGCATGTTTAAACAAAAATATGATTAAAATGATTTTTTTTTAATATGAATGTTGGTAATTTGGGAATCACATTCTCAATACTTAATGAAGGTAAACTTCTGTTATATATAAGCTTTAAACTATTTGCAGATAGTATCACAGGCGAATTTTGGTTTACAAGTCAGACGCCGAATTGGTCGCCCTTATTAAATTAAATAAGTAATGCTCAAAGTGCGTATATTTGTATAAAAGAAGAGATTTTGTAATTAGAAGCGGCATATCCGATTGTAATTTAACAGGGAGCTGAAAGCCAAAATCTGTCCAGTCGTTTAATGAGAAAATATTCACACCTGACCATAGACACGTACTTGCTGTAAATTTCCCAGGTATTTCATATTGAAAGACGTTTCCAGCGCCATGGAATTATTATCGGAGATCTCCGATCTTAAATTATTCGCATTACAAAATCGCATTCTTTTGCAATACTACACAATCCAGTCGAGCTTTACCATTCGCGGTAGAGCCTATATAGATTGCATAGCCAATTATTAATGCAACTGTGCAAAAATCTCAATGTTTTTGAAAAATTGGGGGCGCCCTTCACAAATGTGTTGGTATTGCTTCAAAAGCGAGTGCTAGGTGACCCACGTAGTCTTTTCAAAACAAGCACCTGATCATGGTTGAAATTGGGATAATTCAATGAGAGCAGCATGTATACAAGTAATAGGACAGTGGGTTTGTATGTAATATACAGCATGTACAAATGCAAATTAGTGTTTTGGCCGGGGTGGGGGTGGTTTCTACGAGCTTACAACCAACTTTTTATACAATATCTTTCAAATGACCCAATGCACCATCCCTGAAAGTGGACGTAATTAAATTCAAAATTTTGATTCACCCCTTATAAGCCCCCACCCTACCACTGGCCCAAAAACTCAATGGGTGTAACAGATTGACATCTGTGAGACCCATTGTGACCTTTGACTTAATTCACAAACTGCAAGGCAGACAACATATGCTGCATTCCGGGGCTGTATTTGTTATAAGGTGCATGTTACGATCGCTTTGGGACCACCCGCTGATTTACCCAAAAGTGATCGATTTGTTATCATTATGACGGCCGTATTTTTTCTCAATTTGTCATCCTCAAATCCCATTTAAGTCCGCACTTGAGCTAAAAACAAAAACATGTGCCTTTTAATGGTTTAACCATCAAGATAGCGCACACAGTATATGAATAGGGCTTTGTATGTCATTATTTCTTCTAACCCTCAAATTGCAAGTTTGTTTTCCATGGTTCTTGATGGGTGTATATGCAAGTGCAATGCTCTCATATCAAGAAAACAACACAATGGGCATAAATGAACAAGCCACCTTACAACTGGTACGCCACATTTGTCTTGTCTTTACTGGTAGCGGTTTTATTTAGAAGTCCATTGATGCAATGCGGTTTATCCATAACAACTGCTGCGAGAAGATGTGCTGTGCGATTTGTATAGAGAATGAGAATGCTATTCAAAAACCATTTTGCACTGGGAGGTAGATTTCTAAATGAAACCTTACCTTACCTTACAATGACCATTTTGAGTACATTGAACAAATTGCCTTCATCAGTGCATTGCATACAGTGCATGTGTCTTTTTGTTGAATCACTGAATGGACTGGGCAGTTGCTATCTAGATGTTTGCGTAACACCTTTCACTCTTGGGAGAATAAGGCCTCTTTTAATTATCACAGAGTTTTGGAATGCTAACTTGATACATACATGTTTATGTATGGAGTAAATTTATCAGTTGTGGCTTGAGGTCAATTGTATTTTATGGATGCAGTCCGTGAATTTTGAAAAGTTCGTGGATGAATTGCATCTATTGCAAGCCCCTGTTCCTGAGGGGGGTGTGCTGACAAATGGTTAATATCTAAATATAAGTAGTTTATGTGTTTATTAGGTTGTGTGGCCTGGAAAGGCGGTCTAGAAGGCCCTATCATTAGAATTTGCTAATCAAAACTTGAAAAATCACATCAAAACATCAGTTTTTGCATTTCTGTAACAGGTATATTTGCCCTAAAAATCGCGGCCTTCAGTGATAGGACCACAAGCATCCAATAAGGACAAATTCAGATATTTTAGAGTCCATTAACTGTCTGCACCTGATCGTACTACAACATGTAATTGCATGGAGATTCATATCTTGAACACGACGCTCTCCAGGGGAAGGGCCGGCAATAAACAATTTCAGCACGTCGCCATGGTTTAAACACACATAAATCGAAATCTTGACGAAAAATTCTGAATTTTTTATATGTTGCCAGGAATATTTTCTTATTGCAACACCGTTTGGATTGAAGATCAACGCCACTGGAAGGGTTATTTCTGATTTTTTTGTATGGAATACGAACAAGGACGAGGTCGTATTGGTTGTCATGGAACACCCTGACTGACCCACTCAAAGCACCCACATGGTTTGTGGTTTTTGCACTCGTTTTGCGTAATTTCTTTCTGACATTTTTTGGTGAGTTCATAATGAATGAGGGCTTGGCCCCCAACTGCCTGCCACTCTCTTCACGGGCCACTCTCTTCCTTTTCTGTCTGTCACTTCTTCACTTGGAAAAAGTACTTATGAAATTCTACGACCTTAATCCTAAACTTTAAAGCATTCCTGCAATTTTCAATGTTTGACTGTTTCGGATAAATCACTGAGAATGTCTTAAAGTTACATGACAGTACATATTCCATGAATACACATTTTTAAAGCAATGGCAGTTATGCATAAATGCCTTCTGATCTTTCTATCCACTTGAGACAAATCGTGCCACATAGCCAGGGGGTACGGATTCACGTGTGCGTGGGGGTTGAAAAAAGGGCATGACATTAAGGTTCTAATTGCCCAAAAATAAATAACACCATCAGACATTACCCCTACATCCCGCTGTGGCCATAATAACCACCCATAAAGGATCCCCTACAGATTGTTGGATTGGATCAAGAATTTGCAAAACCTCGCACCGGGGGGGGGTGGGTGGGGGGGGGGGGGGTATTTTTTTTGGGTGGGGGGGGGGGGTTTGGGGGTTGGGGGGGGGGAGGGGGTGGGGGGGGGGCTATTGTATGAATAGAGTATAGATCATATATGACAAACCAGGCATTGAAACAACTCCATGCTACAAACCTCGCACAACCCACACATAGGACCAGTACTTAACCCTTGCCCTTCTACAAACACCATCCAAAATCTGGCATTGAGGCCAGAAAATGCACGAAGTCCCTGTGTGATGCAGTTCATCTTAAACAAAGTACAGGCGAACAATCTGGTTGGGCTAGCGGAACAGCTAGTGGCTTGCACCGCCGGACATTGGGCCTGGCACTTAGGATTTTCACATTGGCAGCACCCAAGTCCTACCTTTCTTTTGCTTTCTAGCATTTCCTGCTCTTATGTTTTTACTAGAAATTCTTGAGAAAAGCTAATTCCCAAAAACAAATGGCACTCTTACGATAAGAGCTTTGAAATGTTTGAAGAACAGTAATACCCTAACATGCCAAAATACCATGAAATACCCCCAACCACTCTGCGGCCTATAAAATCACTAAGTTGCAAATAATGTGATGATGTCATCAAAGAACACACTTATGAGCACCGAAATCACTGGCCAGTGCCATGGACACCATGTGCTTACCATCCCTGTCATGGGACTGGGCGCCCCTGTTCTATTCCCACACAAATGTGCAATCTTTTCTTTATCTTCTATCCCTTTAACCCCTTCCCTTACTCCTCGGAGATAGTCTGAGACGATAAGGTGTTTGGATAGTAATACACGAGTTTTTGGTTTTGTGGTTCTCAGGTTTCATGTTTGTAGGCCAAACTGGTCTTGAGTATCGCATTCACTATAATAGGTCCAAAATGGAGTGGAAAAACTGCAGCCAATAATTTTTTTGGGGGGGGGAATTTTCAAAGAAACAAGATATTTCAGCAGCAAGGACTTTAAAAAAATGAGTGTGGATGGCCCTTTTAACCCTTACGTCGCCTGCACCCTATGCATGCTGGGTGCATAACACCGCAGCCTACATCTTGATCTATGGCCCTCTGAGGGGGGTTTTTAGGAAATGAATCAGTCACCCACTTATATCTCTGATTAAGTAAGAATAGAAACCGTAAAGCCCATCTATCAGTCATTTTTTTCCAAACTCAAGATGCCATTTTGTGGTCACATTGCTATGTGGGGTCATATTACACCTTATAATATTAATCTTCTTTGTGAAAAAAAACAGACACTAATGCTTAAAGCGGTCTTGACGATGCCTTTTACGACTGTTTTGTGTGCAATAAAAGTCCGACCGGACTTTTATTAGTAAACAATGGCATAAAATCACCATTTCTTGACAAAATATGACTGTTAAGCTTAGCCATTACAGGGCTCTTTACTACTGCCATTTCCAATACAACAGTGCAAAAAATGGACTGATGATAAATAGGGGGTGGATTTGTAGTCTTTGTCAAAAACGCCTAAACCAGTATTGCTGGAGGATCGTTATCAAAGGTGAGCATTCGGCCGAGTGGAAGCAAGGCTTCTTGTGCAAATAGGGATTAGTTCTGTGCAAGCATTAATGTGTCAATCAAAGTTTTATGCAGTGCATCATAATGGAGAGTGTAACCTACTAACTGATTGCTGTGCCAAGATTATTTGGCTCAAAAATAACCTAAGGCAATTGCCTTAGGTTTGCCCCTTACCCTTTGTTCTTTTGCCCTAAAAAAAAATGCTTTTTCTCTCACATGTAATTCCTTGGTGCCCTTTTAAAAATGGGCAAATGCCTTGCCCGCCTAATTCTTATTTTGGCCTGCATTAGCCTTCACTGATCCCATTCTTTTACCACAAGACAAATACCCCGACATAACACAAAAACATGACCGCCCAGACGTTATATCACATTGTGTTTTGAGACCGCAATGCATTCATATGGTGCCTTATTCTGTATTGCCCAATCAGAGCCCCCCAATCAGTCCCCAGGAAAGTTATGAAGCTTTATCCGAAAAATAAAGAAAAACAAAACACAAATACGGAGGCGATGCCCGCAGAACTTCCCCCATTAGGAGGGCGTCATACCCACATAGTGTACAAGGGACTGCAGGAAATAAAAAATAAGCGCAACACCGCCTTGATGAAAGGCTACGTCGATTTGTTTACATTTTGAAGAAATTGCTGATAGTGACAAAATGCAATCAGGTACAAGTTGGGACATTTATCAAAACCTCCTGCCCACACAGTACTCTATAGGAGAGAACAAAATACATTCATACATTAGGGGATGTGTGGAGATTATGCTATAGGTCTCCTTTTGAACAAAAGGCAGCTTTGCAATTAGAGATGTCTTTTTACATTTGTCCAACAGTGAGCCCCTTGCAACTAGTGATTGGTAGCTCGTTTAGAGATTTTTTCATATCCCCTTGACATTATTCTGCCGCTAACAAACGGACGGCATTCATTCTTTTGCAAGAAGTCCATTGTGATTGACCATTTATTTTGAGGCTTATTTATTATTCAATCATTGACGTGCGAATGAGTAAAACATGCCTGTTAAATGGAAGTCCATAATGTTCATTTTAAGGAAATGTTCCTTTTTGTGTGTCTCCACTTTTGTTTGAAGTTGTTGTTGTTTTCACCAAAATAAATGCTGTAGACTTGTTGTCCAATAACATTTATTTTGTGTATGTCCTCTGTTGAAAATACTTTGACACAAAGCTAGCAGGTAGTTGTTAACTATTAGTATACTCTGTCCAACACTCGAAGTACGAAGTAGCGACGCAGGCTTATACATTGTACCGACTTCAGCGCGTGCCGTAGGCAATCACAATCGCACTGTAACTGAAAGGTGGCACTTGGTATACGCGCACATCGTCACTTCATACTTCGACAGGCAAAGTATAGGCATCTGATTTGTCATACACGATTATTGGTGTACAGCTCATTGCTACCAGACCGTGCTATTGCACATAAATGTTCAGTGGCAACTACAAAGCCTAAAAGGTGCTGTGCCCTCCAGTCTAAAGGTTACACCTAAATAGCCATCCTGGGCCCGCTGGGGGTCCTTGCAGCCAGCATATAAACATGGCATAAATGAAGAAGCAGTACATATGTTTTGTTACAAAGGACACATTTAATATGACAGGAAGCCTGGTGGTTTTTATCCATTTAAATTAAAGGAGCTTGGTTCTCAATGAATGTGTATCATGTTCTCTACTTGCATACACAGAGCGCACCAAAGTATCGTTAGTAGGACAAAACTTGGAGTTTTTAATAGTAGAAGCATAATGCCATTCCAATGCCCTATTATTCCACTTCTGTCTGATATTGATTGTTGGTCCATTAAATCGCAGTTGTTTGTCTCTATCTGGGGGAAGAATTTGTGTGTAATATCAAGGTTTTTTAATCAACTTAAGCGTGACTCTTGATTGGTTTGAATGTAAAGTTTGGTGGGCATGTTCAAAACAAAAATCATGATTTAAAAGTGTAAAAATGACCTGTTGAGTGGACTTTTTATTCTCTGACATAGTATTTCATGTTAATAAAACTTTTTAATAGCTGTTAACTTTCACAGATGATTACTCCCCGCAAATTAGTTGTGCACCCTCAGGTTATTTCAAATGCGCATTGGTCCACTATTCTGTCCCTGACTAGAGAACTTGAAATGTTTGCTTAAAATTCTAGAATAAGGAGTACTACTGATTTTTCCTGGAAGGAACTACAACTCCCTTTGCTGATAAATAGGTGTCCTAGGAAAAGAAATCAGAATTTAGAAAATCTCAACCTTAGATTTTTCAGCTTAATGTTTCTATTTTGAATAGATTGTGTTTGTAATTTTTCAATATTTATACCTAAAGGCTTTTGTCAAGGCATTAAATCATCATTTGATTTTTGAAAAAAAAAAATTGCTATTGTTTTATAAACCCATCCCTGGATATGTAGATTAAAATCACCTTCCATCTAGTTTGAAAAATATTCCTGTAAAAATTGGAAATTTCAAAAAATAAGAAACTCTTTTAAAACAATCGTACATTCTTGAAACTCCAAAAATACACAGAGGAAGTTTATTCCTACAAGTCAAGTTTTGGAGTTAATTGATCCAGAGGATTTGATGTTATTGTTAATTTTTCTGTATGATCCTACCTGAATATCAGAGTACAGGTCATTTAGCATCGTTCAGACTTGTAGACTGGGAGTGCTAATACTCGATTGCGAGTACAATTTGTGTACGCCATAACTCTGCCTGGGTACTCGTACTAATACTCGTACTCAGGCATAAGCACTCATACTTGTACTCGTGATTTAAATTGGGGGCTGTACTCATACTCAGGACCACATACTCATACTCGTACTCATACTCGATACAATACTCATACCCCTCAAGAAAAGTATCTACTACTACAAGTCTGGCATTGTTGGACAAAAGTTACTCCATTGTTCAATCATGGACTAAATAACAGCAGTTTAAATTTGAAAAACTTAGTTTTACTTTGTCAATATAGCAGATTGAAATTTGTCAAAATCAATGATGTACTTTCACATATGGCACGTTTTCATCCTCAAACCCAGTTGGAGTAAGTGATTTTCGTTATTGAATGAGTTCATCTTTTGAGAAATTTGCATCTTTAATTTCCAGTCATCTAATCGAATTTCAACATACATCTCAAACAGTATATACATAGATCTCGGCTTTAATATCATGACCTTTCTGAATTATTCTTTAGGGCTTAACTTGATGATTGCTGTAAAGTTAGGACTTCTCAATCCTTGTAAAAAGTCAAGTTTTTCCTTGATCCCTTCTTGTCAGCCCTTTTGTATTCATCCTCCATACTTAAACTTCCCATTCTTCCTCTTCATCTTTTCACTGCCCCCTAAGTTCTGATTATTCTGTATCATTCAAAGGCATCATGAATAAATGAGAGGAGATGAACCTAGGATACAGGGAAGGGAATAAATTAAGGCAAATTTATCCTAAAATAATCAATTCAAATTTCTGTAGGGTTTGGTGATGTCATATGGAGCAAGATTTTCTCAGTTTTTAATAAAACAATATGGAATTTTTGAGAGAGATTGTATTTTAAATAGTAAGCTTCTAAATACAACACTTAATTTGTGTTTATATCAGGTAAAAAAAAGAGTTTGCTTGGAATACTATGCTTGTTAAAATTTCCCTGCCTGATTACAACAACATTTTTGTCTGTTTCATAGGAAGGTCCATCACCACATATCTTCCCAAATTTCATTTGAAATCTGACATACCAAGTGTCGATGCGTGTATTAGAAAAAGCGATTAGAGTTCTGTACAAATTATTTTCTGGTTACCGTTACCATAAACAACCAATATTTTTATCTTGTAGCAATCAAAATGGCAAAGAAGTCAGTCAAAATCTGTTGATGAGATGAGAAAATTACGATGTTTTCATGGTACCAAAAGTCTAGGTGTGATGTTGTTAAGGTGGGGTCGAGGATTTGTGTGTTTTGGTTGGGGGTTTGTTTTTGTTTTTTACTCATCAGAAAAAGTAAGACTTTGGATGCGTTTCCAGAACAGATGAAAATCTTTGCACTTGCATAGCCTTTCTTTTTAACGAAACGAAGTTCATTTTGCTTAGGGGTTTACCCGCTTCTTTTGAGAGAAGCCCTTCAAGAATTGGTTGCAATTGGTTGTTTTTGTAGCCCACAGCAGAGCAATTTGTGAATCAAAATATTTTCTTTTTCTTATGAAATAAAGGTTGATAAATGACACCAAAAAAGCTAATTTTGGTAATAAAAAGCCCTAATTTAGTGGCATAAATGGTTTGTGCACAGGAATTTTAAAACAACTGCTGTGTTAGGTTTTCTCAAATTTCTGTGTACGAATGAACATTCATGCCTTGAATTGTGTCAAGAATCAATTTTATACTCATCCAATGGTATTCATTAGAAATTACTTGCCTAAGACAACACTAACTAGTTAAATGCATGCCCTTAATGATGTAAGGTGGTTGATATGATCAAGGTCCGATTTGTGTCCCCGCCGAACGAAGTGCGGGCTCCCGTCCGTATGTCCTATGTATGTCGTAGTATGTCCGTGATAAAAATGTTAACCTGGACCATTTGGGCATATCTTTTTTTCTGGATGACTAGTAGCCTACGTGGGTATATGTGTAGGGGGGGAAACCCCCTCTACTATAACCATGTATTCATACCCCCAGGGGCCTCCCCTGGGTCTGTCAGGTGTGGGGAAACGTCATGGAAAAAGGTCCACCTGCAACCGAAATGTCACAATTTTGTGACCCTGATTGTGGACTATTTCTCTTAGTTTCCATGAGGTCTAAAACGATGATGTACTTGGTGGGAAAGAAGCGGTTTATGAGTTTCTCGACCTGATTAAGTTTGGGTGTAAATATGCTAATTAAAATCTAATTTGCATAATTTTAATAAAATTTCCCCAAGGCTTGTGTACAAGTTTTCTGGAGTTCTGTAAAGGCGTATAATTGATTAACTTTGGGTGGACGAATTGGGCTGAGAATTTCTCTCTCGACCTGATTAGATTTTGGGCATATTTTCGGGCAAATTAAATATGCAAAATGAGCTAATTGATATGCAAATACAACGTCAATGCTATGTGAGGGGGAAAGTATACACAACAAAGGTATTAAACATATGTAGTACCCATGTTTTCATTGAAAGGTATTCTTTTTAGTTTTGGGTGGTTCGTGGTCAGTCTTTGGGTTCCCAGTCTGGTTTACCTTTCTTTTCTTGGAAAATGTGAAAATATGGTGTTTTGCCCCGTTCTAGACCTCATTTGGGTCCCCAATTTAAAATGTGGTCACATGATTTTTTCAAAAATAGTGTTGCCACATGAATAAATTATCATATTTTTACTAAATTTAGTGAATTTTCAGGGATTTTTTACAATGATGAAGTTTAAGATTTCTTGAAGAGCATTTCAACCAAAAGTACAATTTTTTGCGAGCTAAAGTGGTTGCCAAAATTAAGAGTGGACCTGTGCTATTTTAGTCATCACTTAGTGATCGCGATATTCGGGTGGACATATTTTACGCATCGCGTAAATAACGAGTTCGCCTTTCATATGATGTTTCTCCCACACAAGGATGTCACCAAATACATCTGATTACAAATTTTTGGTCAGGTGGTGAGCAAAATGTGCACTAAATTAATTGGCCCATAGGACAGTGTGCATTAATTCAGTATACCACATTTGGAGACATTTTTGTTCATAACATCGAGAAACATTTCCTGGGCCTAAAGTTTCATGGGTATGGGATGTCACTTTGATAAGTCACAGGGACGAGTCTGTAGATCTTGAAGTGCCTCTTCGTAGAATAATTGTGGTGCTATTTGAGATACGGTAAAGTGTGTTGAGATAAGTACAATTTTCTTGAGATGAGGTTCAGATTCTTTGAGATAGGCTAACATTTCTCTACATGGGATAACATTTCTCAGATGCTAGGTGAAATTCTTGAGACTAAACCCATGAATTAGTTGCATTCTTATATAACTCAAGTAAAATTGCACTTGCTCTACCTTGCAAATGTCTTCATCTTGACCGTAAGCGAGTTTTATTTTTTAGCTTTTAATGGGTGTTAAGGTTTTAACGATTTCGACTTGTCAGTCCCGATATTAAAAATGGGTATACGGGTATGTGTTAAACAGATGCAAGTAGCTTCAATGTTGAGAATTTCTATGATAAGGATGTGGCAAGTGAGTTTTCCTAGCCAATTATTACTCGCAGCATTGGTATCATGCATTTCACATATTTTTGGTCCCCCGCCAACTTTAGTTGGCAAAGGGGGACTATAGAAATGCCCTGCGTCCGTGTGTATGTGTGTGTGTGTCCCACGCAATATCTCTGGTTGTAAGCAAGTGTGGGTGTCCATCTTCGCAATATAGATGCATCTCAAGTAGGCGTTGGCTGGGATGTAAAGTGGGTCATGTGACATAGGTCAAAGGTCAAATATGGTTAAAATAGGGTCAAATTTGGTCAAAAATAGGGTTATATTGATATAAGCCTTGTAAGCACGATATCGTTTGATCTAAGCAAGTATGGGTGTCCATCTTCGCACCATAGATGTCGCCCAAGAAGGCGGTGGATGAGTTCGGAGGTGGGGCATGTGGCCTGGGTCAAAGGTCAAATATGGTCAAAAATAGGGTCGAATTTGGTCAAAAATGGGATTAAATTGCTATAACCCTTGGCAATTGTGGCAGGATGATGAAACTTGGTGGGTGTGATCAACATTCAGTGCCGAAAAATTTGAAGGTCATTTCAAGGTCATGCGGGGTCATTCAAGGTCAAATTGCATAACATTGCTATAACCCTTGTCAATTGTGGTAGGATGATGAAACTTGGTGGGTGTAGTCAGCATTCAATGCCAAAAAAATTGAAGGTCATTTCAAGGTCATGTGGGGTCATCCAAGGTCAAATCTCTAAGTATGTGGTAAGATGATGAAACTTGGTGGATGTGGTCAACATTCAGTGCCAAAAATTGTGATGGTCATTTCAAGGTCATGTGGGGTCATCCAAGGTCAAATCCATACATATGGTATTATGGTCATGAAAACTGATGGGTGTAGTAAGCATTCATTGCCGTAAATTTTGAAGGTCATTTCAAGCTCAAGTAGGGTCATCTAAGGTCAAATAACTACAAATAGTTGTATGGTCAATGTAGTCAACATTTGATACCGTCAAATTGCAACTGCTATGGCAGCAGCCTCAGTGGTTTGAGAACCACTTATTTCCATCACAATTCTCCCTGTGATCTTAAAATTATATTTTGCTCCATTTACTACCGCGACGGGCGGGGGACCTTTGTGGTTCGAGAACCGCCTTGTTCATGTTTTGTCAGGCGGGTGAAACTGTGTACAAATGCCCATAGACGATTCAATATCAATAGTAATAGCACCACCAATTTCAATGAGTCCCTTAATAGCCTCCTAATTAATGCAGTACGACGTATGAGCGAGAATGATGTAGCGGCACAGCGCCACGTATGACCGGCGATCTGTGAGTCACTATTTCATGTAATATTCCTCCACTTCGTTGATCGAGTGTCTTATCCTGATTTATTTAAGATCCCTGGTTTTGTATACTCTGATTACAATGTGCGTGTGGTCAATTGTGACTCTTTCCAATACTAATTTGCCTTCACTCATTGGAATTGGGGGTTTACAATTTGTTCAGAGATAATGTTAGGAACTGGGTAAAGGGTAAATTTTAAGGTTATAGTTTTGGTTAGGGTTGGAGTAGGAATTCAGGATGGGAAGTTGAGGCAAAAGGGAATTGGATTAAAGTGCCATGGTCCAATAGCAAATAGCATTGTCCCCAGAACCACAGATTTTACCAGAAGTGGTCAAAATTTTGGTATCAGAAGAAAGCTGCTATTTTTCTCATTTATCCTGTGCAATCTTAAGGCTAAAGGATATTTGGTTTGGATGTTATAAGCGAAAATGTGCCCCATTTTGGTCGACCAATATTAATTTTACTCAGTATTCTATGGGAGTTACAAAAATCATGTTTTTATCTCTCACATCAAAACGGATTGAAATATCAACGCGAAACTTACAGATGGGGTTTTGGGGTCAAAGCCATCCTATCAAGATGAAAACTACACTTAAATCGGGCCATCCACCTTTAAGTAGCCAGTGACAGTGTGGAAGTAAAGAGTCAGTGTGTATGTATGGTCATGTGTGTGTGCACAAGCACATGCAGGCATGCACAAATATTACAAACAATGTAGACAGGATGTTAATCCTCTGTATAGCATCTATAATCTGAGTCTTAGCCCAACTATTTGCAAGTCAGAACTGTTGAAAAAGTCACATGATGTGATCTTTGGAAAAGGGGGCCTATTTACCTTTCACTTCAGGCTGTATCTGTATGCACATATCCTGTTTTTGTGTGACATCAATGCATAGCCTATCCTGTGACATATTTAGTGCGACTTCACCTACATATTGTTTCAATTGATTGGATAAGTTTGACTTCCTCATTGTCTCAAAAAGTGTTCCCATTAACTGTGTTCCATATGCATCTATCATCCTAGTTTGGTAACATCAACTCCATTCAGCTCCAAGTGCTTTTTTAGCATGTTGAATTTAAATGAGTAGAATTTAGCAGAAAGGTTAAATTGTGATTTTTTAAATCCAGGAATCATATGGTTTGAGGGAGAAGATTTTTCACATAATATTCTAAGCTTTAAAGGTAGTATTTGTACTGGTTTTATCATTCAAATGTGCAAAGCAATTGTGAATATATTTCCAGAAATAAGAAGTAATTTCACCCATTGTTAAATGTGTGAAGGAAGTTGCATCTATAATTGAGAGTGCATAAAGTCAGCTGTGTGTAAAATAGTTAGGTAAAAGTGATGACATCACTTAATACTTCAAGCCAGACAGAGTACAATTTTTGCTTGCAGAACATCTGACTCAAGGCCCATATGGGGTGTTCACAGATTTTGGTCAAAGGTCATGTGGACCGATTTTAAAAAGGGGCATTCTTTGAAAATCTATAAATCATTGTGCTGCAAATCAATTGCTATAATCAGTGAACTTAGAAGAACCCAGGCCCGTTCGCCCCCACCGCCCCTCCCCTGGTTATAGGCCTGGAAGAACCGCTGACCAAAGGTCCATATGGGGTGTTCACAGATTTGGGTCACTATTTTTGAAGTGCTGGGTTGTAGTCCAACCTTGAAATACTATAAGCATTTTTAAATATTAAGAGGGGTTAGAGAGACTGCCCCTTTTTGAACCCTTAATAACTTTGGATTCAAAATGTTTAAACACTTCATATGGCCAGGTACCTGACAATCATTTTGACCGAATGGCATCGGTAATACATATGAACTGTGGGAGTAGCAAAAAGGGGCTGGAGAGAGTTATGACCTAGTGTTGACCCTACATGACCCCTATGATCAAACTTTGAATACTCTATATGAGGGTTGGGTCAAGGGTTCTTGTGACTGAATTTGGTTGGAATCGGGACAAGCGTGTGAGAAAAGAAGCATTTCATGTAAAGTTTTCCAGAAAGAAAGAAGAATGACCTTTGATCCCAAATAGTTGTGCTGATAATTATTCTAGTTGTCAATGATGCTTCTAATGCTTTGGGATGGCGGATGGTATAGTGGCTCATCCACTCGTCTTTTACCAATGCAGCCCGGGTTCGATTCACTGCAGAGCCAGTGTCGTACCTGAATTTGGTTGCTGATCTATACCTGTCCTTGCAGGTTTTCTCTGTGAACTTCAGTTTCCTACTGCATCTAAAATTGGACTTCTTTGCATAATGCCCTCCTTGTCGTTCTAGATTTACTTGATGTGTTTTAGCAGACAAAGGCACTCCACAGTGGCGCCCTGATCACTTCAGTGGACTTGTTGTGCATTACAAGAATTAAATATTATTATAAATAGTATAATCAAGTTTGGTCAAAATCCAGTGTATGGTCTTGGAGTTATGAGTGTTGCCAGAAAGAAGAGTTGCTCCCATTACTTACTGAAATATTTGTTCTGTTTTGTTTGTTCTATTTGTGGTCCATGGAACATATAATCCATTTGTGGTCCATGGAACATATAATCCATTTGTGGTCCATGGAGCACATAATCCATTTGTGCTCCATGAGCACACATTATGGACATAATCTGTAACATGTTATTGGGCCTTAGATGTATGTTGATTAACCCTTATCATGTTTTGTGCTGTTTTACAGGCTCCTGATCTACCACCTGCAACAGGCAAGATAAAGGAAGGTAGGGTACATGTGTGTCAATTCTGCTGTCTGTACCTCTGTACACCAAACCCATTGTATGTAGATTACAAGTATACTTGTACTGCTTTAATGTCTTTTAGGATTTAGGGAAATGAAAGTGACATTTTATCATGAAACCTCCCTTACAGGTAGTTGAGTTATCCCCCAGTTTGTTGCAGTTGTAGCCGAAAGATGCAGTAAGCCAGTGCAAATTTTTTTTTTGAGTGAGTAAGGGCTGTACGTAATTGCACACCAACTAGGACAAATACAGAGCACGCAATAATAGCAAGATCTATTTGCTGAATCGCATGTTTTTTACCCCCTCCTACTAGCTGTTAGCCGATATTTGCAGTGCCGCTAATGGGTTCCTGGAATAGATGATAGGCCCAGCGTCGGCATCGGTCAAGTACAGCACCTCATTTTTTAACCATTCTGCATCCATATGATACAGACTCAAAATGGGATTTCTCGAGTTCCTAAAACGATATGCATTTCGCAATGTGAATGCTAGCAGGTCGTAAGTGCAGTAGCTGCCATTTGCCCGAAATTCGCATCAAACATACTATTATGCCAAGTCTTTGGTCAGTGGCTCTTGAAATGGTTCCTCGGGCAGCCATGTCACCTGAAGAACCATTTCAGGAACCACTGACTCAAGGAAAGATAAATTAAAGAGTTGTCTTAATACCTGGCAGCACACAGATGTATCACATGGCAGCTATTGCACTTACAACCTTCTTTCACTCACACAACGATTTGTCCCTTCTCCGGAAGTGGGCACTGTTCCATTTGTGTGAGAATATTATATTGATGTGACGTACATATTGCCAACGGCAGTTTTCATGTTTTGCTCTTTGCATTTTTGTTTTTCCCCTGTATACTGAAATTAAGAGGATTTTAAATTTGATATGTCATAAAAAGAATTGAGTATCATTTGGTCCACAGTAGGTGGCAAAAACATACCTTTGAAATTGGAAACATCAAATTAGTGTAGAGTTACATCTGATTTTACATTCTTTTCAATTTAGACAGTCATTTAACAATCTACTAATAACTAATTGTTGATTGTGAAACTAATTTAAGCAATCATTTAACAATCAAATGATTGTTGATTGCTTTCATAAGGTATCTTGCAGATATAAATTTTAATCTAGAAAAAATTATGTGATGGTAAATCTTCTTTTTGGTGTATAGAATGTCACACACATTTAACTCCCTCAAGTCATGCAGCAGTGATTCTAGGCTCTACTGTCCATGCAATTAGCTTAGACCCTTGGTTTTTAATTAATATTAGAGAAGGTATTGGTGTCGGGAAAAAATCGTGAAAGAAAAGTTGGTATTCATCTAATTACCCAACAAGATTTTGAAGGTCATTGCTGAAAAGTATTTCTTCACACCCATTTCTATTCAATTTCTGCGATTTTTGGCCATCAATCGGCAAGTAATCGGAACAGGCCGAATATTTGTAATGAGCATTAACTTTCTCAGGAATGTTCCATTTATAAGATAGGTGTGTAAAATGTTGCATCACTCTTTGATAGTAGAAGACATTGATGGATATCATGAACAATGTTTGTAATGTATAAATAGCGTCTTCAAATTTTCAAAGAAATACAATAATACATTCTTTGTATTATGTCCTTTTAAGAAAAGATGACACAATATGTGCAGGTCACTGTCCGACCAAGGTTTTCTGGTCCGGCGATATTGATAGCAGTGGGTATCGCTATATCGATAGTCGCTTCCTACCTCGTATGTATAATACCAGACCACCTCACACATCATTTGTTTATGGTACAAGACACTGGACAGATCATTTTGCAACTTTGAGGGGAAAAGGGTCAAATTTCAATAGATTTGTCGGTAAAATTCCATCCATATGTTTTGAAATTTAAAAATACTGTTGGGTAATTTCGTGAATACAAACTTTCTTTCACGATTTTTCCCGACACCTCTACCTTCTCTAATATTAATTAAAAACCAAGGGTCAAAGCTAATTGAATGGACAGTAGTACTCTAAAAAGAGTGTCCAAAAGGGTGAAAGGTCAAAGGTTGCGAACTGATACTCCAGAATACGAGGATGAGGGACAAAGACAAAGAGGCGAACAGGTCTTTTGACACATTTCAAAAATGTGTGAACTTGCTTTTCGTTTTGTTTGGAACTTGAGAGATTTTTTGAGGAGCTTTTATCCCACTCTTAGTTTTTTGGACTCCTCTTAAAATAATCTGTTATAATTGCAGGTTAATGACTAAATTTTGCTTGCTTTGAGTGCATTTATTAAAAATCAATGCAGATACATTCAGTTTGACAGTATTAGACTTGGTTTGTCATTGCAATTAAAGGAGAAAATAGTGGAAAGTGACCTTGCCTGGGAATCAAATGCAGGAAACACCTGCAGTGTACTCTTGACACAAAGAATTGTATGTTTCAGGGTCTGTTTGGGATAGAGGGACCCAAAAAATTATATCCTCCCCCCCAGTATTTTATTGGGGACCTTTTGGACAGGAAGTTAGTGACTTTTCACAAAGAAATAATGAAGGGTACTATCTGAAATGAAAGGATTGCTCATAGGGACCCAAGGGGAGGTGGGAACACCCTTATCAGGGACTTTGGTGGAAAAAAGAGCCTTTGTGAAAGACTTCATTGGCTGAATCTAGCACAAATTGGTTCTTAATTGCCATTAAATTGGAAAAGGGAACTGCTTATAAGTGTGACTTAACAGCACACTAGATGTATGGTAGATATTTCATATAGAAGTCCCAAGGATGCAAATGAGGTATTGCCATTTATTCCATCAAGCGCTACTGCACAACATCATACAGTACATGACAGAATCAATTCTAATACCTCATTTGCATGCTTGGGACTTCTATATGAAACCTTTACCAGATGTGTTTCCTTCATGTCACTTCATAGCCATGTGTACCAACCATTGCACATGATACTAGATACATTTAATCAAGCTATTTACCTCGGTATCCCTGCCACGTATATAACTGCTAAATGGCCATATATGTAATCTCAGATGCCTGTGTAATTATTTGCCATCACAATGCACCAGCAATATTGATTCATTGATTGCAGCTGAGGGTGTTATGCGAGAGTGGTAGACGAACGATTTGGACTCCTTCACATGATTTATGAATAATGAATCAAAGTGCTCTACCAAATCATTTTATGGCAGTGTAATTAGACATTCAGTAGCAGTCGCAAACAAGAACCAAAAAACCACAACGGAACCTGTTTGAATTTATCAATTTGTAGATTTTTATAAAAATGATTTCATAGAAAGTGGGGTCATTTTCTTTCAAAATAGAGGAGGGCTAAAGAGTTGTTTGTATTTAATGTAAAAACAAATATGTTTGACTACTAAATAGTCTTGTTATTTCTTGCATCCAATTTTTCTTGTTAGATTTTTTATTAGGCTTAGGTATTCAGTGCAGTCTGAGTTTGATTTATTTGTTCAGAGGTAAGCTCTAAAAATCATGATTTCTAAAACAAAAGTAAAATCACAAACACATTTCTTATTATCCTCCTGGCAGCTTTAGCCAGAAGGAGGATGTTGTAATAGAAGATTCTGTCATCATTGTGTTCTTGTCTGTCGCCATAAACAAGTTTGTGTACTGCCCAAATTCTGGTTTAATTCTGATGACTTGAACACCAGAGGGTGAAAGCAGGTAATACTTCCATCTGGTGTGGAATACAGATCTGTAGGTCAAAGGTCATATTGGTAAAACTATTTTCATGTTTTCCACATTTAATCCCTTTAATACTTATGACATTCAGATTTCAGATTTATGCTGGTGCAGATGCATTTGAGACAATGCCTAACTTTCTACATTTTGCTTCTTGTGTACAAAGTTAGGCATTAGGTCTCTTATGCATTTGCACCAGCATAACCCTGAAATATAAAAAGTAACTGTGTAAAATCTCTTGGCCTTGCTTAGTCCTGCTTACTTTTGTATTCATTGATAGATTAACTTCATACTTGGTCAGAAGAATCACTGGCCCAAGACCCATATTGGGTGTGCACAAATTGGCAATGACCCCTACATGATCTTTGACCCTGCCAGGAGATTTTCAAGTTTTCAATTGCAGTATTAAACATTTTATTATTTCTATTTTTTATGGTGATGGGATTCCAAGGTGTTTATGGGATGCCTTTCACTACCTGCTCTCCACATCCTCTTGGTAGAAGAATCGCAATTTAGAATGGCATTTCTACGAATCTTCATTGCTATTCATATATTTATTTATATCTTGATACAAAAGGCAAAAACATTGATTTTTGTGTTTCATTTGCCATGCAAAATCATCAAGATTTTTTTTTTCTGGGTGAGTTTGCCGATTTCCAATCCTGGCTTGATTTATGGTATTGCTGATGAATTGGGAGAAAAACTGATGATAATTGAAGATGCAAAACTCAATTAAACCCAGCTGCATGGGTGAGAAAAAGAAATCAATAAAGCAATCAAGAATTTTTCACCAAAAGTGAACATTTTGCTGTATTTTCTAATTTTATGCATGTTTGGTACAATCATTTTGAATAACCATGTGCTGGATTCAATACTCGGGAACCCAGGGAGTTTGCCCAGACTTTGAAAAATTATTTTTTATGATATAGTTTTCTAGGTTATAATGTTAGTTTTCTAGGTTATCAGACATATTTTGTAACAAAAGTTTGCTCATAAAAATAGTGGATAAAGACGACAGTCGATTTTCAAAATTTTATCCCAAATTGGAGAAGAGCTATTCTCGATTGGCTTTATCCAGAGAGAGAGACAGGGACTTATGAATTGATCCAGTTCTTAAAAGTCAACATCATTTATAAACTATCTCATCCCGAAGCAACAAACAAGACAAGTACAATTTCCTTGAATACATATGAGGAGATCCCAAACCACAACATTCCCAAAACCTCCCATGTCTTGCAAGATGGAGCCAAGACGTAAAAAAAAGAAGGGCGACTTCAGCACAAAGGGATTCCAATCCAAGCAGAATCAAATTGCCGGGATTAGATGCGACGTGATAAGGACGGGCCGGGAATATTTTCAAAAACAATATTTTGCCGATTGTGTGCTTTACCCTTGGGTAATCAGGTTGGCCTTTTTTATTTTTGAGTTTCTTGTATTCGTCTGGATGCAGAATGGTACGATGGGGATCACCATCAACCATTCCTCCCCCCCATCCGTTCTTGGAATTGCTAATTGGGTTTTACCTATTTTCGGTGACTGTGTAATTGGTTATTTTTGCTGGCAGATATTTTGCAAATTCTGTCTCGTCTTTTTAGCATGTCATTATTCTTGTTTTTTTCTAATTATTTTTTTTCATTAAATACAAAACAAAAAATAATGACTTGGTTAATTAGTGAAAGCTGATAGCCAAAATGTTGGCAAAAATAACCATGCATACAGTAAATTTTAGTCCTTTAATTGGTAATTGGTTTCTGTGTCATTCTCAATATTTCTTCCAATTTGTGGGTTTCTGAATATTTTAAATGCATCGTTTCCATGATGATGTGCAAGCATTTCAGAAAAAGAAACAAATGCAATATAAAACCCCCACAAATGAATATACTTACCAATACCAGTTTAACTTTAGTTTGACGCTGGCCGATAATGCACTGCAATATAAATATTGCCAGAAAGTTTCTAGGGAGAGATACACCATCATTTCCTAGAAATTCTTGAGGATTTGAATCTGTAGAAGAAAAAGGTTATTTTTATTTGCCCAACTGAATATTATTATTATTTTTGTGGTGATGCAATTACATGTATATATGTGGTTGAGTGCAATTTTTCCCAAGGGCAATTTAGTCTTACATCTTAATAACAAAAAATAATGAGTTATATATGTTAATGAATAAGTGGTACACTTTAAGGAACATCCTGCCTAAACCCTTTCCATTTCTTAATGGCATAGCGTTAGTTTCCAACACCTAAATTAGATTCAAATCATTTTAGATCTTGCCATTTCCATTGTGCCATAGTACTTTTGGAAGAGTAGCTCCCAGAAAAAAAAACACATCCTCACATCCTTCTCTATAACTAAACACATTCTCTTTGCTTAAAATTGCATGTAAACCCTCCAAAGAAATCAATTTGCATGTTGTATTCTTTTTTGTTCTTTCTTTTTTTTTCTTCCTTCCAGATTGCATGAAATGAAAAGAAGCATTACATGTGCATATTTACTTGAATTGAGTTTTGTAATTGAATACGTGCATATTTGATAACACATTTGCATTATTATTATTATTATTATTAATTACGTTGTATGTTTTTAAACAATGACTAACGATGTACACTGATTGATTTTCTATTTTGATGATGCTCATATTTTGTTTCCACGTGTTGTTGTATATGCAAATTTCTGTTTTTGTTCTGTGTTTAACAATACATGCACTTTCCTTTTTAGGTATAATCGGACCGATAAAGGGCACATAACACTTGTAATGACGGTTCACGACCCGTAAATCCGTTCTCGACCGTGTGGAAGACACACACTTTCCCTCCTAATGGAGAGTTTACCCAAAAGAAGAAATTAAAAACACATTATGAGGCTGTTATTTCAGTTTAACTTACTCCTTGCCCACCTTGTAGATTTTGATGGCTGACATTTGAAAATGCACAGACTGTTTTCGGCAGAGATGAAATAGAGAAACATTTGGAGCTGCTGTTCAATCTTTCACACTTACTCCCACGTTGTACACTTCAACAAGTGACAGCAAAGAATTTAAAACATTAAAAGTTCCTTTCTTTTTTCAAAAGCAAAGAAAGAGCTATTTAATAATTGGGTTGGAAGCGCTTATTTTTCCTAAAGTGACATTTTTAAATTTGCCGTTCCCATTTTTTTTTATCTGTTGGATTGGCATTGGTGAAATCTGTTGTGTTGACACTGTGTAGAGACAGAGTGCACTGAAGGAGGAAGATTATTAGGGCTGTTGAGATCGTAGCCTAAACCTGAGAAGGAATCAATGCAAAATCAGTTAGTATAATGGATGATGTCCCTTTTTCTTGACATGTGTTTGGAAAAGGCAAGGCCGCAGCAGGCCGAGTCACACTGAGGGAAAACGAGAATTGAATGAACAAACCGGAGAGAGTGCAGCCAACCCGGGCGTGCCAAATTTGGATAACACCTTTGAGAGCCGAGACTTTGATGATGATAATACCTCCGGAGCATGGAGGGAGATTTGCATCAGTCATCATTGATTTATTTTCTCAAAGTGAAGAGGAAAAATCTCTTGTTTACGTACCCAATTATCAAAGACACCCACTTTTTCATTTGTTTGATTGAATTTCCAATTGTTCTAAAAAATCCCAACCAGACCAGCATCAATCACAAATTAAATCCCAGGAGGGGATTTAATGTTTCCATGGCAACCATTTTGTCACCTATATATGTAAATGAGCTGAACATCTGTCCTTTACTTGTGTCAACCAATTGCATTTCACCTTGCTTGATAAAAAGAGTAGACAAAAAAAAAGCATATTAATATTGATGATATGGCATTGCTAATCAAGGATGATATTTTTGAACCAGATGGTGTGTTCTCACACCGTAAAATCCAGTGTCAGCGATAACACTGCCATAATGGAATAATATTGCCTACCAACACAAACAACCGATGTCAGCACATGGAGTCTTCCTTCTAACCAAAAAACGCTCATCATCGTCTTATTTTACATTTTTCTCCCCCCTTCCTGTTGTCATGTAAATGCCCGCTTGCATGGATTTGCGCTCTGCCGGTGAGTACACATACACCGACGTCAGTTTTTTTTGTTTTTTAACACGTGTGAGATGATTATTTCATCCTCATCTTTATCCATACCATTCTGCCTATATTATACACTGTCCATTTTTCTTTGGGTCTTTTCTTTCTCATCATAACACACTTACACTACTTTTTGTTTACCTCCTAGCTCTATCCGAGCAGAGGTACACTTCACATTCCCTCTAGCTTCTTTAGAGCTCAATCAATAAGCTGACACGCTCACTGCCGCGCTCTCTCTGCTCTTTTTTTTCTCTCTCCCCAACCTTACTTCTAGGAGCCAGCTTGCTCACTGCCCGTCATACCCTTAGCGTAGTGCTTAACAGCCTGCCTTGACAGTACATGTGCGGGCGGGTTGTACACTGTACAAGTGGGCAGGCAAGGGGAGATTAAAGTACCATGTGCACACATCTAGTAGCAGTAGTATAGTAGTAATATTACCTGATGCACTACTTAGCTGTAACCTCTGAATTTTGCCGTGTGTGGTGGTGGTGGTAATGGTGATGGTGTGGCGTGGTGTGTGAATGTCCTTACTTTTTACTCGGGGAACATATAATGCTTCTCGACCGTCGTCGTCCGTGGGACACAATGTGACTCGGATCTGCTTTGGGGGGTCGGCCACAAGGGCACACACTAGTGGATTAATTCTACAGCATGACACTCACCTGGGGATTTATATTACGATTGTGAGCCAGCTCAACTAGGCCTAGTCTGGTTTTATGTACAGCTTATCGGCAGGCAATGATCAAGTTTGCAGGGCCCAACTGTCTGGTAGAGTACGACTATAAATTTACCATTGACGGTAAGAAAGGCAGAATGAAAACGAGTGAATGAGCATGTGTGTGTGTGTATGTGTATTTGTGCCTGATGATGTTTAATCGGGATATTGGTATAGGATGTATTGTCGTATACCTTTTGATGGATACCTAAGGGGGAAAATATTTACAGCAGAAGCCGATTTCTGTTTGGCTGTTCATCGTTTAGAGGCAATATAAAAACCTATACCCCATTGTTGTGTAAAATTCTACATTATGTACTTGATAGAGTATGCTATGTAATGGAATCAACTGTGTGGTGTGTAGTTTATGTGAGTTGCATTGGAGGACGTGGTCTGGTTTGTTTTGTTGTTGATTTTTAAAAAATGAATGTATAGTTTTAGCTTGTCATTATTTTACTGTATTCATCTCCAGTCTATGCGTGTGTGCGTCATTTTTCCCCACTTTTCGTTTTTCTCCCTTCAATTTTAATTTTGGTAATGTGCGTCCTTGTGGTAGAAAATAAATTGTGTGTGAAATTACAGGAAATTTGTTATTGGTTGCATGCTGTATTGATCGTACTAGTTAACACAATTCTTTGGAATATTACCAACATCACATGTATTTTTTTTTCTCTCCCTCATTCTGCGTGTTACTATTTTCACAAAAGCCAGGCATTATTTTAATTTACACGCCGTATATCAATAGCTGTAGCTCGGGGCCACTTGGCGTATGAACGTAGTATTATCAAAATCAGTCGTTTTGCTAATCTTTTGCTCTGCGTCCCGTGGGGGAAGACACTGTGTCGCTGTACAGTTCCCCCAGAGGGTACAGGCTGCAAACACAGAAAAATAGCATAACTCTATTTCTGTCACTCCGAGTGAATTTCTACCCCCTCTGCCTCACTGGATCAAAGAGAGCAGTAAAAACAAGTAGGGCTTTATGAGAAAATCCTATTAATTGGTTCAGTAGGCATTGAGAATGGCATTAGGAGATGAATTTATTTGTTGAGCAAGGCAATGGAAGTGTTGTATACGATTGGAAAATAGGTTGAAACGGCATCATGTATTAAATTCAACGTCATCAGCCACCAGAGAGAGGAATGAGATAGGTAGCATGTTTATGTTTGATTATGAATGCAATTAAAGTTCAGATGACTTTTTCCCCCTCTCATGGAGTCATAATCAGTCATTGAATTAAATATTTAGATAGATTCAACGTATGCAAATGATATTCCATATGGGTTGTATATTGTTACCAACCAAACAACGTCTGATTATGTTCCCCCATTTCATGTACCTATGTACAGTAAAAAATCACTCCAAGCATTGAGTGGCGCTGGCATTTGTTCAACATGGGGAAGAGCCTGACCCATTTTGAAAGAAATATTTCGTACTGTCATTTGCTTACTTACCTAGCTGATTTGTAACTGACCAATGAGGTATATACATCCTACTAAGCAATTATATTAGGCTAATAAAAGTCCCCGATTCCTTGTTTCCAATTACCTGTGTCAAAATGATTTTGGTCGCAACATCAAAAATTTGTTAATTATGAGGTACTTTAGTTTTCATTTTGTTAAAATTCTAAAATAAAAATCAGGTGAAGTATTTGGAAGTAATCCTGACCTTCCTTTCAAAGGCATTTTTGGTAAGTGCAGACACCCTATCTGCACAAAAAGTTTCAGAATTTGAATTTATGCAATCCATACCTCCTTTCTGAAGAAATCGTAAGATATGACCATCAAACTTCGTAACGTTGCATTGGAAGTCGGACAATATTCATGAAGTAGAAGGGTTTATAACATTAGTCTATGTACTGTTGAGTAGGGCCTTGTGTGCATTAACGCAGCTTCTACTATCAAAACTGCAAGTTTGTTTTCCACGATACTTTATGGTATGTGTATGCTAGTGGTAGGCTCTCATATCAAGTAAAGAACACAATACACATAAATTAGAACAAACACCTTCAAATAATTTTAGGTTAAGAAATTATTGCAAGTGCTCTACCTGATCTAATTTTATCACTATTTAAATGAAATCCTCCACAAATCAGGTTTGTACAAAAAAGCAACTTCAAGAAGTATCAGAGGAGCTTTGCTCTCCGTTAGGATGTTGTAAGGATGATATGGACATATGTAAAGCACTTAAAGTAAACTGAGACCATATCTTGATGATCAGAAGCAGGGCTAACCTGTGGGCACAACCTGCCTATTTATTGACACCTAAACATTATTTTGATTGATTACTTGGAAGGTAATCCCATGTCATGAGCAAATCGGAATTACTGTAGGAATGGTAGTTTAGTTTAGTTTACCCACAGTTTTGGAAGCATTATTTTGATTGGTCATTCAGAGGGCCATTGTGTCCTAATGAGCCAATCAGACGCTGCACCATAGATGATAGTTCTCAGGGGGTTAGTAAAGATATTGGATGATATTCTCAAAGCAAGTCTAACTTTGGATCCAGGTGTGAACCATGGATGGACCTCTTTTTTTCTTTTAACACACTCTGAAAGTGTGATGTAATACTTAGGTAAGGAAATTCCTCATGGGTGGGTTGGAACAGTTCATCCTCAAGGTGTAGATATCAAGGGTCCAAGTTTAATCTGACTGTAGTCCGGATTTGTCTGAATCTGGATCAATTAACGTCCCGCATCACATTAGAGGACTCTGATACCTAGAGTGATGAGTGAGTGCAGATAACAGACCTGGGATGATCCCCCTACTCTTTTTGATGAGGTCTGCAACTTTTAAGTGCTCAGGATACATTCCACTGACACACAGGACCAACAGCTTTACATGACTCTCCAAACCTTGAGGTGCCGGGCACCCATTGCATATGTATACCTGCACATTCTACACAATGGGTGGGAGGGAGGAGAAATTCCATATTGACACTTTATTAATGCTTCATGATTATGCAATTTCCGACCTTATAGGAACTATTTGAATATGACCAAGAAACCAGACTCTTGTGATGCTCGAACCAGGGCCGTTCAGTTGATCTTATCCGATGGTTCAGTGCCATAGACCGCTCGGCCACCTTGTCCTCAAATTTGTGATAATTACACAGGAGTCAAGTGCTTTTCCTAATGTTGTATAGGTTTAAGTGAATGAAGATTATCCATAAATATCCTATCCTGGAGTTTCAAGGGGCTTTGCCCCACTAAGTGGCGTGGTAACCCATAGCCACCCCATACCATAATGCTGGTGCTGTTATCGACTCTCAACGTAAACGTTGACATTGTAAATAGGTCAACATATCACCGAAAATGTGGGGATATTGACATGTCCATTAAACAAATTATCGGTACTCTGACTTTATGATTGTCTTAAATAGGTGCAGGAATTTATATGTGACAGCCTGAAATTCATGACAACCTTTTTTTTCAGTCTCATAATCCTAGACAAGTTGGTTTAGTGTATTCCAAGTTTATTATTGAGGCAAGCTATAGGAATATCATTGTCATCATCAACTGATTATTGAAGAGCAAAAATTGTCAACGCAAGTACACCTAAAAGACTGCATGCATGGCATGCGTATATACTTGTAACATTGTAATATAACATTAAGATGGAAACTCATTCAAATTTCATCAGGACACTCATTATACGAACAAATCTGACATTGCGTGACCCGACTGGGTAGCTCAAATTTATATTAAAGTTGGCATTCTTACCAGCATGTAGACTCAAATTATTTCAATAAAACTACTTATAGGCACTGCTTCTATTGAATGATGGGACAAGCAAAAATAGTAGGTAAAACCCTGGTAAAGAGAACATTTTGTGTGGTGAACTTTCTTCTACTACTACTACTACCACTGAGGTCCTGGGTGAAAATCTCAGCACCGTATCTGCCTAGGTGGTTTTCTGTCTATTTGGCTTTGCTTTGGGAGCAGTAATATTCCTAACTACTATTACTGTAAATTTCCTGAAAAATATGGAATATGCAAGTATCCTTAATGGTCAGTTCATTGGAAAACCAGGGGTAACTGATGCATAAGATTACGACAGCAAAATTTGCTCATGGGTGACGGAGATATTTCGGCTTGTTGCACAGCAGCTGGTAACATGTAATAATTCTTTCAGCAAATGCAATCGTTTCTAATGCACACAAACAGTTGGTGTGTTTGATGATAGCAGTTAATGGTGCGAGGTTATTTTATAACTCTGCTGCAAATGAAAGGTATTGGTCAATTCTTGCAAGGGTCTTAAAGGAAATTAGTGATTAACCCTAATGCCACATCTGTTTCTAGCCTATCCCTCGGGAGGGACTGAAGGAATGAGGGAAGAGGGGAAGAAAGAAAAGTCGCAAATTCAGGTGGGACTCGAACCTAGGGCCTTTGGGCCCCAGTCATGTGACCCGGGATACCATGCTACGATGGTATCGCTGCCCATATGCTTCTTCGTTTGATGACGTCATCGCTACATCCTGGACTCGGTGCATTTTTCTCACTCAGTGCTGTGGGATTTTGTGAGATTCGGTTGGCTTAAGGTTAATAATTCATGTGCTTGTGTTGGAATTTTTTTTATTCATATCTGTTTTTAATGAATTAAAACTCCAACAGGATGATTTACTTCGCTGTAAGTCATCTCCATGTCTTGATAAAACAATTTTGTTATGAATATTTGGGGTGTCTGATTTTAATCAGTAAATCAGCGTGGCCATACATGTAAATGTGAAATTTGAAATGTCGTATATGCAGTTTCCATTTTCCTTCGAATGTTTTTGACTGTAGGAATGTGAAGAGTGAATTTTGATTTCAACAGAATTGTGACTCTTTTTTGCTTAATCGCATCATATTCGTGAATTTCAATAGTGAAAATAGTGCACTGAAATTAATCTCTGGTATGGGAATTAGACTTGGAAGGTATTTTTGTACGTTGGTATATTTAACAGCTAGAGTGTAATCACGAAATGGTTGAGTTACTCGAAGTAACACTGTGCCCTCTCTTATCTATTGCCAAATGGTTTTGGATTCTTACTGTAAGCCCGTGTAATTAGAACACACCAGTGCATTAGTGGGGTTTCCGTATCATGAGGCGACTAGAATAAAGATCAGGTAGTTTCTGCAATTGCAGTCGAGTGTTTTCAGGAAAAATGTAGGATCCATTGTGTCGTCAAATATCAACAATCCGTTTGTCTAATACCCTACTTTATATTATGGGAGCTGAAAAGCAGAAAAGCTGTACAGAAATTCAGTAGGGATACCTCATTTATTTGAAAAAAAAAATGAGCAGGAGAAAAAATGCATTGGAGGTATATAAAGCATGTTACTAACTGTATGTTTCCTTCACGCTTTTGGATCAAGAAATTCACATTGTCCAGCCCGGCCCTGTCCCTTGACAGCTTGGTCTACTGAATTGGCTTTTTACATTTGGATTACAGTATACTGGTGTACAAATACTATATGGTTAGAGGGAAAATTATGACACTATTTTACAGAGGTACTACTATGGGCCTATTACCCTTCCAGTGAGGGGTGAGAGGTCCGTAGCCAGTACACCAAGAGTATTATAGTGCATCCTATTTCCCAATATAAACCATATAGTATTTGTTTTATTACACCTCACTTTGACTCTGGGGACGAGGTTGTAGGGAAATTGGGACGAGGTTGTAGGGAACTCCAAAACCAATTAAGAGAAGGAAAAAGAAAATTTTGTTTAAAATTTAGATTAATGAATGCACACAAATGAGTGGGAAAGGTGATGAAATTTATGGATTGGTTGGTCTGAAAAATCGCATTCAATGTGTAAATACAGATTTAGCCAAAGCTTGATAGGGTCTGCTGTGTGCATGTATGTGTGTGTGTGTGGGGGGGGGCACTGTGGAACATCAGCAACTTGTGCTAATTAATTAAAGTAAAATCATGGTCATGCTCTGTCCAGATTTGGATCATTGGGAGATTGATTTATGAGCTTGAACTTGATGTGAATTTGACCAAGAGATTTGTGAGAACATTTGAAGAATGATTTGGTGGTGTGTAACCTGTCAATACCAGGACTAGCCCAAAACAACATTACTCAAATGCCTCTTTCTAATCTGAGTATCTTGACAGGAAGATGTCCTCAATTGTCAAGCATTTGTTGTTTGTTTTGCATGGACAAATTGTTTAGCGACTCCATAATGAACACCGACTGAAGTCAGAAAGTGTGTAATTGTAAAAACAGAGCTATTCATGTATTAGTAAAAGGTAGACAGGCTATCTTTAATTACAAGGCCTACTTTAAAGGTGCATTTCTTGAGTCCAGCACCCTCTTTTTGGTTTATGGTTCAAGTGTCATGATATTCTTGAAAGAAAAGGCTTATTTTCAAACCATTTTAGTTTATTCTGATTGTATGTTTTGGTGTTATGAGCAAATGTTAGTATTACAGTGTCTCATTGTCCAATGTGTTGTAGCTTCTGTCCATTTACTTGATCCTCGCGTGCATTGCATTGAGTTTCACTTCATCGTAGATTCCGCCACAATCATGCATAATAGGGCCACCTTTTCTGAACATTTATTGACAAGTTACAAAATTTTCCTAATTTCTTGCAGGGACAACCAATCCTGCATTCATGTAAGTTTAGGCACATATACAATCAATAAAATTGGCTCAGATGATGTAACTGCTTTGAGATAAGTTGAGAGATAAAGCTGTTGATCATGAAAATGGCCCTTTGAAGGTGCAAAAGAGAAATTTCACTTATCAGGTGTCCCTAAAAAAATTGGAAGTACTGATTTTTGCCCTGATGTCAATCTTTCCATCAAAAATATCCCCATCTAAAAGGATTAAGCTGAAAAATTTGTCTTTGTTACAAAAATTGTGAAATTTCTTATTTCGTATAGGAGCAAATACAAAATTCAGCCTATGTTTTACGTTGAAATGCAAGCAAATCAAAATCACCTCTCTCTCTCTCTTTCTCTCTCTCTCTCTTTTTAAGGCATTTCTGTAGCTAAATACAGGACAAGAAATTTAATTTTATTGGTTGTCTAATCTATTATGAAATTACTATTATGACACAATATTTGGGTGCCTCAAAATCTCTTGTTGCACCTTTAAAGTGCCCCCTCTATCCAGGTGTGAAATGGGGAGCTGTTAGGGGAATGTCACGTCTTAAATGTTTGGTGGTTTAATTATTGCAACATGGCACTGTCTGAGCTGCTGCCTTTAAGTTGTATTGTTTCTGTCTCGTTAATGATTCTGATGATTTCCTGATGGCGATAGAATAAACGTTAAAGGGGCATTTCTTGATCCACATCCTCGACCCCCTACTTACCTAAAAAAAAGCTGAGAGATTTTTATATCATCTGAACCGTTAGCCTTAGTAATCCACATGTACCTAATCTTACATGCAAAATTTGGTCGTATCTGCAAGAAATTCACAATTTTGTATTTTCTGTCCAATCATAAAATGCACCTTTAAGTGCTTTGACCAAGTGTTGGGAAGGTGATTAATAAATAAAAATAAATAAATACCAATAAATAAATACCATTTCATTCATTTATATTTAGTGTGTATGATTTGACACTGACATTGCAGATGGAATTTTTAATGATGGTATTTTTATATGATGACCTTAGCATCTCTATCAAAACTATGAGAGGGATTCATAGAAGATGTTTCTACAAATCCTCAGTGGTATTATGCCAACCCATAATTCTCTATTGGAAGTAAATACTCCAAGAAGTAATTTCTAATTTTTTACTTCATCATTTCAAAGCAAATTTGATGAAATTTATTTTTCTGCAAGAATATCTGAATATGCTTGTAATTCAAAATTTACATTACTGCCAAAAATAGAAAACACACTCTTTGATTTTCTTTAAAACTTTTTATGGAAAATTCGTCTTGCTTCTTTCCCAACAAAAATTTGAGGAAAATGAAATGACTTAGGGATGATGTTGAGGTACGTTTAGAAATACAAAGTTAGTTTCTGGAGGTGGTCCAAAAATATAATTGCCAAATTTCCTGATTTCCATGCATAACATCTCAACATACTGATGGTCAAAACAGTTGCAAACTGTGTAGTCTAAATTCAATATCAGAAGCTGATTTTAGAGTAACCTTTATGAACATCATATTGTTGAAAATAACTAAATGTTTTTTTCTGTTTTTGCATTTCTCATGAGAAAATAAAAATTTAAGAAATAATTAAAATTAAAAAGGAAACATGGTACATTTAAAATAAAAAGCCAATGCACTGCTTGCTAGAACTTTTTCGTGTTGTTTTGCCTAATGTGCTGTAATTAATGTAGATGGCAATTTGATGTAATGTTATAAACAGATGTGAAGGGTTTTGTGAATTACAGATTTTTTTTTTTGCTCAGCTAAGGTCATGTTTACATATACTTCTAATACTCTCTAAACAGGCTACAGTAATTATATTTTAATAAGATTTTTTTAATAACACATTCTTGTAACACAGACAGAACCCACTCCCCAATAATGTGACAATATTCCAGCCTGCGACACGCAATTTCCGCCGAGTCTAAAACAGTCGGCATGTTTTATTGCTTTCTAATCGCAACAGCTGATGTAATTTCCAAGTGCCTTGTGCCATGTGCGACTTCTGACGGCACTTTCCTGTAATAATACCGTGCTTGTGCTTTATGGAATGAGAGACCGAGAGAGAGTGGGAAAGAGTAGAAATGATTATTGCTGCAAATTATGAATTTTTTAGAATACTGGATTATGGAACCCATGAAACTGTTGAATGCAGATGTATGCAAGTCTAAATATAATGATGCTGTAAAAATGCATAGAAAATATGAATAATATATTGTGAGGTTTATAATGGGAAAGGAATGGAATTTTATGATGTTTGAATCTTGGCCAGGATTTCACATGAGAGGCTTTGATAGGGCCTTTTGAAATATTTATCCATTGTATTTATTCGTCTGTCGTACTCATTTAATTGTTTTTCCCTACAGATGAACAAAATCTTGGCCTGAAAATTTAGTGTTCCTTGTCTGTTGTATTTGCTTTTTTTTATTTATTATTGTCTGTCTTGTCATTATTCTATGTTCACCCTACCTGTAAATATCTCGGCCTTTCAATGTACACTATTTTAATTTTGTACGTTTTAACATTTACTTTATCCTATACCTCTGTGAAATATTTGCAATAAAAGAAATTGTAGGGGAACGAGCCAAATGGTCAGGTATAGTTCTAGTTTCTTATTGTTCATACACTCTCTTTCCATCAGTACAAAAAAGTTTAAAAATCTGGCTAATTTTGTATGTTTTTAATTTAAAACAAACTATATCCAGTCAAAACAGCCATACACACATGCACACCGCTTACACATACGTGGACCACACACACACACCAACATGCACAAATAAACCCATACACACATAACATTACACACACACTCACGAAAAAAATTTGAAGACTTTAGGTTGTAACCATGTTGTCAATTCAAGGTAGTATGATTGTGCCACTCTATATTTTAATATTAACATCAGTGGACCACCCTCTTGCCACAACCCATGCATCACATGGGTTACACATGGACATCACAGTACATTCATATTCATTCTTCATGGGTACATAGCAGACTGAAATAGTGAAAAAGTGTATCTCTATTTAGTTTTCACCAGGTGTGAATTGTGATACTTCCTATAGCATAGTTATGAACTTTACCAGTAAAGCTGACAATGGCAATATAATGCCAATCTATAAGTAAGTCAAGAAGATTGATTATTCCCCTTCAAACACAATATGTGTTAGGATGTAACATTCAAACGACATTTGGCAAAAGGATATATCTTTCTTTCTTTTCATTGTTATTAGTTACATCCTCTTACCCTTGTGATATGTTGTAAAGGAGGCTTACAAAACCAAGACAAAATAATGTTAACTTCGCACAGTTATAGATTGATTACAGCCTTTTCCATGTAAGAGCATCCTATATGTAAATTGATGCTTGTTAAGATATTAATCAATGTTTTTTAGGTTTCTCCAATTTTGTGCTAGCCATGTCGGGAAGAAAATTGATGCGCTTCCCAACTGGAGGTCCGATAAAACACCGGTTGGAAAAGAGATGAATATGTCTTGTAAGGTTAATTGCTATGGGAACAAGTTGTTGAATGAAACATAAGGGAAGTGTGGAGGAAGTCGCATCTTTTATGGATTGGAGAGAGGGACCGAGATTTGAATTGTGAAGATGTAGACGAAATTGATCAGTAATAGCTTGTGCTCAATGTTTATTGCTTGAAAACCTGTGTGGATGTGATTGCTGTGTGGTAATTGCCATTGTTAAAGTAAAACTTGTAAACATTCGCCCGCAGTGTGTAATGGCCAATAAAATATGTTAATGGCAATCGATGTACCATTAGATGATGAATATGAAGCTTGTGGGCAGAGACCAATTTCTGCAGAAGACCATTTTTTCTTGATATTTTAGTTCTATGTTGCTTTTAGAGCAAGAGATGTTTATCTCATTGTTTTAATTGAGCTAATCAAGAACTAAAATATCATACCACCTTTTGGTTTCTACGCTCTTCAATTAGTGTGTATTGTTTAGGGACAGGAGCAATGTTTTTGAGTAAGGGTTAATGGGGCGTACATTGAAGTGACATGGAGATAGGGTTTTCAACTCACGAACATATTAAGAAGGCTAATCATTAAAAACAGTTTGGGTAATCAGTAAACCACAATTTGTAACATGTCTTGTACAATTTGTCATTTATTTCTGAAATTTGTGGGATTGTCATATTTTTGGCAAACTTTTTGAAGCCATCTGAAAGGGCCAATATTTAAAAATGCTGTGTGTGTGCCCACGTGCTTTACAAATCAACACGTTGCAATTAAAACTTGAAATTAAAAAAAGAAAAAACCTAAAAAATTAAAAAAAGTAAAAAGAAAAATATTAAGAGGTCTTTAAAAAAAAAAACATACAATATGATGCTGGCTTATTTCCACAGAAAGGAAGGAAGGAGGGATCTCGCAAACAAAGTGTGTCGATTGATCCAAGAGATATGGACGTTTATAGAATTGCTCGGGATAGGTCAGATTTCATGGGGTTGTCTTTTGGGTCAAATAATGCTTGGATATGTGCCCGTTCCAACAGCCCAGAATAGACTGCTGATCTAGATGTGAATTTCAATAGTCATACTATATTTAGGTGATCAATATCCCCTATCCAGTTCCTGTTGTCCCTCTCATAGGGTATATTGAAATTTTATCTGGCATAATGGACTTGGGTCTTCATTATGTAAAAAAGGCCTATATCGCCATTTTTTCAGGTGTTTAGTTCAAGGCCTGGGGCAGTTTCCGGTTATAGTTTCTTTAGAATGGGGGCTGTATACCAATAATACAAACGAGCGAGTGGGCGGGTGCTGTTTTCGCAACCTACCGAGGCCAAAGTTCTATATTGATAAAAAATTAGAATTGTCCCACCAATACTACTATGTGTTAAAAAACGTTAAACCCGCCATAGCAACTACGAAATTACTATAGCCCACGCTATTTTGGAAGCCATTTTGAAAATCTGCAAAAAACATTGTGTCCGATCTTTGCGATGATAAACTTTCTGCACAAACCACATGCCTGACAATGTTCTTGGATGAAAAAGGGTTATTTTATAACCGAGAGACGCCTGGCGAAATCAACGAGAAAGTGCATTTTTCCATGCTGTGAGGTTTACGTGTGATGGGCTTGGGCGGTAACATTTAGGCATCCTCCAGTGAGCTTGTTGAATCTAGAGGGTCGGACAACCTCTAGCCTTTTATTACTCTATCTCTATGGTTTAGTTATATTCCTAAAAAAAATTGTATGCCTATATGCTCCAACAAATGGATTGAACAAGAACCACTGTAGAAAGTTAAAGGTCCATGGCCCGATCGCTAATAGCCTCGTCCCCAGAAGCTCAGATTTTACAGGAAGTGGTCGAAATTTTGGTATCAGAAGAAAGCTACTATTTTTCTCATTTACCATGTGAAATCTTAGGGCTAAATAATGTTTGGTTTGGGAGTTATGAGCGAAAGTGTACTCCATTTTGGTTGAACATTATTAGTTTTACTAAGTACTCTATGGGGCTCACAAAATCACGTTTCTAGCTGTCACATCAAAGCGGATTGAAATATCGGCGCGAAATTTCACAGATGGGGTTTTTGGGTGAAGGCCGCTCTATCAAGATGAAAACTTTATATATTTAAATCGGACCATCCCCCTTTAAAGAATAAGATAAGGCAAATTGTATGTCTATTGTTTGTTGTTCATGTTGGCTTTACGGGCAAGCACATGTATATTTTATCTTAATTCCATTTCATATTTTATTTGCATATTTTTTATTTTGCTAGAATAGAAATAGGTGCAAACTTTCAAGTCACAATTTTACTGTGCAAAAATTTCAAGTACTGAAATTTTAAAGGCAGTTGTGGAATTGACTCAAATCTTTTCGAAATGAATTGTGCTTAAACCATGTGGCTTAGCAACAGGACTGGTGTGGCATCTGTGTTGCCTAATAATAAACAGTATTTATAAGAGCTTTGTGAAAACAAATGGAAGTGTTTGAAACCTATTCATCACCCAACCTGTATACATGCACTTCAGGGTTCAACCATTGCCAATTTAATTCAAACCATTGAAAATCGACATCTCCAGATAGGCGTGTGATTTGATAAAGGCGTGATGATCGTAAGGCTTTGTGCTCTTGCGCCCTTAGAGTGAGATGAAGTGGATGTTAACGGCTCAGCCAAGGGTTTTGTGGGCTTACTTGAGATGATATTTGGTCTGCTGCATTGGTTGCTAAGTAAAGACATCATGGTGGCATCATTGCAGTTATATATGTTCAAAAGAGGATGAAATCTTTGTTAGTTAGTGGACTGAGTAATATGGCTAAGGGTAGAAGAAATGTGAAGGAAATGTGTTTTGCCATGTAGACGTTAAAAATAACCGGCGTCTGCAGAAGATGCTCAAATGAAGTGATAGATAACTTGTTTCACATTGTCACTGTCTCGTGGTGGTAACAAACCTGACCTAGCCGGAAGGTTTTTACAGGAAAAATGTTCGGAGCAAATTCGCCAGGCGCCTGTTTTTCCTGTTTCCTCACATTGCAAACGTCATGCTGCAGAGTGTTACCAAGTATATTAGTTACAATCTTGTTGAAAGGGAGCTTCGCAGATGCACGCTTAGCTCCTGAGGATTTTAATAAATGTAGGCTAAACAAAAATGTGAGATTTTTGCCTGTAAAGGTGAGAATGTGAGATGGAGTTGAAGTGTTACAGTAATGCCAAGGGCAAAAGATTGGGCATCTCTCTATCTGCAAGCTTTAACATCAACCCCAAAATAGTAATTTCACATTGACAAATACATTGAGTATCAGTGTATTACATTCTGACCTATCTTTCACATTCATTGATTTAATTTGTGTCATGGTGTAATGGGTGAATAGCTTCATTACTGTGGCATATAGGTTGAAGCAGTAATAAAAATATATTTAGGAGTTGATTTTAGGTAATATTTCAGGTGTAAAGTTTTGGGGTCATGCTTGTAAAATGATCATGTGATGTAGGGAAACTGATGCATATCAATGGCTTGTCCATGACTGCATAGGTAATTCAGTGTTAAAGAGTGCTATTTTTGATACTTACTAAACTGGACCCTTGCATGGGCACATGCATACACGTAATACGCACCACCACACAACACACACTGTGACTTTGTAGTATTTATTAACAACTTGCATGCTACCTCTGTCAAAAAATGTGTGCTTTAAAGAATTTAAAATTTCATTATTTCAATTTCTCATCAGACACTGCATGCTTTTGGCATGGTAAAAAATACATTTTGTTTTGCTCAATTGTAAATTTTCATTAGCAATAATTTTTTTTTATTATTTGAGTGATGGCAAAGGACAACTCAGTAGGTTTTCGGTAGGTATTACTTCTTCAATTTGTGCATGATTATTTAGAAATACCAGCACCCAATCTTAAAAAGAATTGCACCTCAAATCTTAACAAATAAGGTGTTATATTTGTTTTTTTTTGAAAGAGAATAAAATCTCACCAGGTTTGAAGTGTGGTGCTTCTGTGTCAGTTACAAGTGTTATTTTATGTTTCCACATTAAACATAAACCATCATTAAACAATTAAAAAAAATGCTTGATGAAAATTTAGATATAAAGTTGGGATTCCATTGGGCCTTTCCAACTTAGATGAAAATAATGACTACAAAATACTTGGAGATATTTTAAAAATGAAGAAAAGCTGAAACTTAATCAATTTGAGCGTTAATAGTTGATCTATCCAGACCAACTTCAAATGAATGATTCAGTGAATTATTATTTCTGTAAGAGTATAATAGCTGAAAAATCCTAATTAATTGGGCTTACATAACTGAAACATATGGCATGATATCTAGACTATTGTAGCAAAACAAATCTGCATCAGGGCAACTGTAAGAGTGAATATTACAGCCACAACCAGGAGGCTATTGTTACATACAGCTTGCTGATGGATGATGTTGGCTTATCAAAAGCTTTAGCTTATTTGTAGTACTACCCAAGCTCAAGAATGAACAAATTGGGAGGTAAATGGAGTTAACGATCTTCAAGGCAAGGGGACAAATTAAAAAATAATACACAAAAAGGATTGCGGGAATTCACACCGGATAAATTATTGCAGGTGTGAAAGCAGGAGTGAGTCGGAGACTGTTGATAACATTACCAGCATTGGATGGCTATTGTGACAACCGTACTTATTAAATTGAAGTATTGAAATTTCAATCTTTTTTGACTGCAGTTGACAAAGTCGGTAAAAACTGAAAGGATTATTCATTCTGTTAGACAGGATATTCTGAATTGTCTTTATTTCATATCAATTTTTTTTGGAAAAATGGTTAAATATTGGAAATATTGAACAAAAATGTGCTTTAGAAAGATTGAATATTCAGTCAGTTTTAATGATTTGTTCCAACTACAGTAAAAAAGATTGAAATTTCAATCCTTCAATTTAGGAGAGTATTTAACCTGTGGTGACAGAGGTTTCATAGTTCCTTTATCTCCTAATTAAAATAGATGATAGTAATTTCTGTATCATGATTGGTTCAGATCACCATCACTAAATAGCTCTGTGGTTGATTTGCAAGTGACATTTTTGGTGCACTTTTTAACAGATGTTAGCAGAAATCGTAGAAGAAATTTGCATATTTTTGGGGGGGGATTGGCCAAAAAGTGTTGCTGAAAAGATTGACTAAAATTGGCTCTATTTTGATGAGGACAAAGTCTTATTGAAAGAAACTGTTTTAAGTAAAAAACAGAATGAGTAGTAAAATGGGTTGGTGCAGGTGTATTACTCGCCTTTCACAAATGAGGTCTAGGGTTCATTTCCCAGTAGGGTCTCGTTCTCGATGGCTCGATCTGAATTGGGTTCTCGATCCGTACTCCTTCCTGCAGGTTTTCTTTAGGTACTTGGTTTCCTCTTACATCTAAAATGGAGTTTCTAGGCATAAACTGTTTGGGGATTATGGTTTCTCTGATTGTCTGAGCGCCTTTCATGGCTGCGCGCAGCGCCATGAGGCTGTTTATGTGGAATGTACACATAACAATTCTCAAATCTTATAAGACGACTTCATCCACTAGTGTAGAGGACACTGCTTATCATGCCCGGTTACCAAGATAGCTTGGAGCTGTCAGGGGTTTACACCCTATGAAACTAACGTGCAAAGATGTTCTATTTATAACCCAGAATGGGGATTTCCCGAACCAACATAACCAGATTCGAAGTGCACAAGGTATATAATGAGCATACGCATATCATTGTCATAGTTTTGGGTACCACCATATTTGCGTTTGCCTATCATCATATTGGAAGCCCTATGAATATTTATGGAGACACACAAGTATGTTGTGTGTGTTGTATTTTGTGAGTGAAAACAACTGATGTCACAATGTGATTCAAGTATTCTTTAAACAAAATTAATATGGGTCATCAGCAAATTTTTTGTGCATCGGGAATGTAGAAATTAAGAGGCATGCTTTTCAATCGATGAGTTGTGATTAATTGTAGAAAAATCAAGAAATGTGATTCTCCCTATATTCGGAAACCTAATGTAAATTAAATGGAAAGGTCTAATTTTCCATGTACATCAAAACGAAGGCTTAGAATAAGCTTTAAAAATTGTCATGCCCCTATGAAGGATAAGGTCATTTGCACAGCCAAATGAATCATGAGCAAAGCAGAACTTGATTCTGATTTAAGTCCTCAATAAATGGTAGGTCCAAGCAAGTAATCCCAGTGGAGTAACAGGCAGGGGGCAGGTTGCCCCCCCCCCCCGAGACTTTGGCCGGGAAAAAAATGCAAATCATGCTAAATCAGCCGTGTTTAGCCCTCTATGCCGGGAAGAAAAATTGCCTTTTGACCCCCCTTAATAGGGAACAAATTTCCGCAAAGACTGGGAAATTTGTCCCCTCAGAGGGGCATGGCCCGTTACACCACGAAGTAACCCCAAGTAGGATTGAACCAGGGCACCTTGTACCACACGTACGCTTGAACCACTAGACTGCCTTCTACCTGGGAACCACGACTAAAATTCATCAGAATGACAAAAGAAATATGTAATTTGACTGTAGAATGTCTTAAGTTTCATCATAGATTTTTCTTGGAGGGCGAGGGAAATGCACCATCATTACTTCTTGAAAAACTTTTTCAAAAAAGATTGAGCACAATCTAGGGTAAAAAAGAACTATGGATTGATATTACGGAAGGATTACGAGCGCAACAAAATCACAGTACACTATTTGATCGTTTATCCCCCAGTTGACCCAATGACGTGGGAGGCAACGTTTTTTAATTCTGCATGTAGAACTCTAACGCCTCCGTGTAGTATATGTGTCAGAATCCATGACAGACTGGAGACTATCAGGACAGATAAGTAACCTAAAAGTCAATTTTTCTCAGCGTGCCACATCCAAATCAGTTTGTTATATTGCGATAGTGCATAGGATTTCAAGCACTCGGATGAAAACATGATGTACTCACATACTTCAACATATTTTGTTCAATAAATTTTTATGATTTTGATACATAAAAATTGGCTTCAGATGGTGAAAGTGATCTATGATGAATTGTTTAGTTTAGGTGTTGTTAAGTAGAAAAGCTGGAGAATTCCACTCCAAAGTAACTTACTAGGGAGTTTGCATCCAATAAAAGTAGCGTTTACCAATGGTGCCTCAGGAATTCTTTCCATGGCAAAATGTATATTTTTCAACACGAAAATTGTCTTGCAGAAGAACTGTAACATATATGACTGAACATGTCTAAATTTCCCCATCTCAAATTCACATTGTGATGGTCCCCATACTATGGCCAGAATGAAGTTAGGTTAAAGTGTAAAACTGCATAGTGATGAAGCATACAGGTGCCGTTAATGCCGAAATGCGCTGTGCAATGATAGTCGCAGTCAAAGTCTGAACAAGACGCGAGCGAATGAAGACACAAGGCAGGAATTCCTCTTACACAGAAACAAGTATCGGTTATCCATGGTGAAGAATGCAAACATTAACTGGGGCTTTGAAGTGTCCTTTCACGGAAGGTCAATTTTAGAATCTCACACGTTTTTAGCGTTCGGCAATAGTTTTTACCATGCACGTACTATTGCATTATGATGAGAATCTGTAAAAATCATATAAAACAAATATTGACTGCTAATATTCGTGCAATAGTAAAAATATCACGGGACAAATATTGGATGTTCAATTCACTAGCCTGAGGCTCATGAAATGGAAAATCCCAAAATTTTGGTGAAATGTTTAAAACTATCGCACTCACAGGCATTCAATATTGCTATAATATTCAGGAACGATTTTTTTCCTACAGATCATCCAGGCATGCAAAAAATACAATAAATGCACCTGGTTTACCTGAACATTTCAGATATTGTTCCAGGTGATTCTTTGTATTCTTCAGCATGCTAAGGGTGTTCTGGACACAGGTCTGGACAAGTTAAACCTATTGACCTCCCGTGAAGATTGATTACTCCCATAATTCTATTGGAAAGAGTATAGGAGGATCATACCCGGTGTCCTAATACCAACCATCAACATGTCTAAGGTAAAATGTGGGACAAGCAGCAATTGGACAAAAGTGAATAGAGCTTTCTGCATGCATGAAATGGGTCCCATCTGACATTTGTTATCATACTACGACTGTCCAAAAAAATATACAATCAAAGCTTAAATATTGGCCAAAAACTTAAGTTCATCTCAACTAGAGGTTAACGATCATTTTAAGAATGTTCGAGCTTTCATGAAATTTAGTTGAATTAATTTGGGAATCTGATTCAAGAGTTACGGCCAATTATGCTGAACACTTGAAAACCTGTGGTCCAGTTTTGGCTATCCAATATCAAATGCGTTGCCATGGAAAATCAACTTCAAGACATCTTTATTGAAATAATCTATATGTGTTGAAAAATACCAAATTTCATAATTAAAATCAGGGATCGATATAAATTAGCTGGCCGTACTGGCTAAATTGATTTTTATGTAGACAGCAAGGATTGCCAGGAGGCAACCAATAATCGGTCATTGTCTGCCTCTGTGTCTGGATGTTAAAGTTGGGATGTTAAAGGTGCAACTAAGAAATGGGAAAATTCTGAATTTAAAAAAAAATTGTGGTCATAATAGTAATTTCATATTGATTAGCACTCGATAGATTCTTACCGTGTATTGGCTACCAGAAATGTCTTAAAAGAGAGAAAAAAGGCCAATTTTGATTTGCGTATAGATCTATATAAAATTATAGGTGAATTTCGTATTTGCTCCTATACGGAAATAGAAATTCACAATTTTGTACCAAAGAAACATTTCTCAGCTTCATCCTTTCAGATGGGGATATTTGATTGGAAAGCTTTTACATCAGGGCAAAAATCAGTGCTTTCGATTTTTAGGGAACCTGATATGTGAAATTCTCGTTGCACTTTACAAGGTGGTGCCAGTGGAAAACAGTCAATCCAATTGCAAACGAACTTGGGTAAAGGGTAGTATGAGCACCTCATCAGCTGATGAGGTCAAAGGTCATCTCAGGTCAAGTGGTTAAGGAAAAAGATCATATAGTAATCGCAAAAGCAGGCGGGACACTAGTGGTTGAGAAACACCGGGTTTTTTTTTTTTTCCAAAAATTAAAGGGGCATTTCAGATCCACGCCTCGTTCCCCAACTTACCTTACAAATGTTGAGATTTTTATCTCTCTGACCTTTGAGCTTTCGTAAATCCAAGTGTGCCAATCTTACGTACAAAATCGGTCGCATTCTGTAACAAAAATTCGCAATTGTATTTGTAAAATTACAATACAGTAGTCGATGGGACTGTGGGAAACGAGGCATTGCTCAAACACAAAACTGCAAGATCGGGATCAGCTAAATTTTGAGAATAAGCTTCCAAGGATATCTAGTGACAGTGAATAAAAAAGAGAAGGTGCTGAATCACGAAATGCCTCTTAAGGAATGAAGTACTATTAATGTAGAGGACTAATGTGTCCGAGGTCAGGAAAAACTAAATGAATGGGTGAGTTGTAGCTGGCCCATAAGTTTTCTAGCTGAGGAACATTATGAGACATCCCTTGATACTGGAAACACTTATATCTCGTCTTTTACCTAAAACCGTGTTTTTTAAGAAAAAACTTATATTGCAGATTAATGGGAAGTTAACTGACCAATCAGAATGCCTCATTTTCAATAATGGGCAGTAGAAGTAATAGAAAAGTAAGCTTTAAGAGTTTGGACAAAAAAATTGCACCGCCCCTTAGATTTGTTTTAATATGCCCCTAAGACCTTCTATGGCATCAGTCAACCCGTTAGGGCAGAAAATTATGTGTAGAAAATTCAAAACTGCAGAAAACGTCACAGGCAGAAATGATATGTCCATCTTGCTATTTCAGATAGAGTATTTTGTGAGGTTGGACCCTGAACTCCCATCAAGTCTCAGCATTGTTAATGGATGTATTATGAGTGATTGGCATTCAATCCTCATGTCAGACATTTCTTCATTTAATTTAAAAATTCAGCGAATGGGACAAATTTGAATTTTCTCTTGGACAAATGCACTAATGCTTCTTAGGATAGTAATAGTGCATGTTGGCGTTCAGTTTGTAGATCAAACAAAATTGGTGGAAATTCAAATTAGCCCTTTGTCAGCACGCTTTAGCTGGTCTCCATTAGCACTGACCAGAAATCATCTGGCCTGCATGCGTGTTGTAACATCGCTGGTAATATAAAGTCTATTCCATTTGGATGGCTGCACATGTAATTTATCACTTGTGGCTTATGATAGTGTATTCAATCTATTGTAATTTAATAACAAAAACAGTGAAATAAGAAGACTGGCACAGAGAGAATAACAGTGCTCCACCCTATGTGAAATTTAAAAAGTTCAATATCAAAGATGAAACTAGTTATTGCAAATTTGCTCTTGATGCTTTAAAACTAGGGGAATACCCATACTAATTGTGTGATACCGATTGGGGAATGCATGTTGCACCCAAATAGTGAAAATGATTTTTATCTAATTGCTTTGTTCTAATTGTTTCCAGTTGAAGTATGGGGGTCTGTGGAAAATGATCAAGTACATTTTAGTTTCTCTCTGTCTTTTGATTTCAATATCTTGGTATTC